>JAEIIH010025018.1:0-16823 GCA_018904745.1 Drosophila orosa
AAAATATCTTTAACTTTCAAGTTTAATTCAAGTAAAATCAAGGCTAACAGGCATTGGTAATAAGTTTAGGCAATTTAAGATCTAATATTCCTGATAGATGACAGACCATCACTGGTCATAACTTTGCAGTAACCGCAAACTGCATTATTTGGGCTATAAACAAACCCCAAGACTTAATTAAAATTGAATGGTAGGTCTCAGTCGTCCCAGAGGGAAATCGTTATCTCGTTTATAAATTAAGCAGCGGAGAACAGTTGAACTTATAACCCAGAGCTGTTGGGGCTGCCGCTGCTGCTGCTGCTGCTGGCCACAAAACCAATTTGGCCGTGGCCAACTGGCAACTTTCATAAATAGAAAGCGTTTCTGGGATGCATTGCATATCCAATTGGTAAATGCTGATACGATTGTCTGGATTGTGTGCTTGTCTATCTGTCTGCATGTCGGTCTGCTTTGGCTTTATAGATGGAAAATAAGAAAATAAAATAAAAACACTCGCTGGCGTTGCCAACAATAAATTTTTCATGCTCGACACAAACGCACCATGTACGTACATACATATTTATTTATTTATGACAGCACACGCAGTCAGGCAGGCAGGTCGAGTTCGATTCAAAGTTGACCCCCGAAAAAAGTTATCTATAGATCGACGACGTCTGCGGTTTCTCCCGCTTGCCACATACGAGCTGATAAATGGAAAATCGAGCGCAACGATCCGATTCCGAGCCGCAAGTCGGTGATAAGGCAATCAATAAGGCAAACAACTCGGGGTTTATTGAACCTCCCCCCGGGTGCCCCGGCAGCCCCCTTTGGAAAATAAGGGAACCCAAGCCCATTTCACCTCCACTCCATCTTGCCGCAGTGCAATTAAGTGGATTTTCGTTTATTTTTCGATTGCAGTTCCCCCTTCGAGCCCGAAGCTTTGTTTATTTCTTGCTTAATGGTGACTTGCGTTGCGGTTCGATGGGTTTTTGGGGCCTCGCTAAATTGCCAGTTGGATATCGTAAATATGTTGGTTTAGGAATCAGTTACAATCATATTTAGATATGATAATGTGGTAAATATTTGCAAGCGAATCAATGTCCTCAGAGAGAACCCAGAACCTAAAAAGAGATGACACACACACATGGGGACTGACTGGGTGTCAAGCAAAATATTTGTGGGAAAATATTTACACCCGACTAATGCCAGAGACTCAAGGTGGCGGCTGAGAAAGATTTGGACAAAATATTTGTGCGTGTAAACAAGCCAATGATGGTTCGTTCTCTTCTCGGCTTAAATTGAAATTCATTCCTCGTCTGCGGGAGCGTGACCGATCCCGATCTCCTTAGTTATAAATGATTTGATTGACATCAATAATTGCATGTACATACATTTCCATGCAATCGTTGGCTACCGAAAAAATATAGGAATGGTAAATGGTAAATGGTAAATTGGAATGGAGAATGGAGAGTAGAGAAGAAGCCCTAACAATTTGCATATGTTGTCTCTAGCGACAACGAGACGGTGTTTGCATGAAAAATAAACAGAGCTCTGCTGATTGACGTTGAACGTTCTCGCAAAGCATAATTAAATGTATTTGATGCGGATGTTCTTGTGACTAAATACTGTGTATTTTCTGATTTTTTATTTGCAGAACCAGAGGATATGTTGCCACTTGGGGCGAACAATTAAAGGACTTTGGTGGGATGGTTTTTAAAAGAATTTTCAGGCAGCTAATTTAATTTAGCTTTAAAAAGGCAAATAACTGAGCATTCTTTATAAATCGAATAAAACTTAAATGGAACTTACAGACCTAAACCCAGTTTGGTATTCACAAATGCAATTTCTGTATGTTGTTTAGAGTTTCCCCTGGAATTTATATGGTAAAGTGGAAAAAGCTTCACAACAAACTGATAAATGCTTTCAAATCGCTTGGAATCCGTCTGAACAATAAAACAAGGCTTTCAAATATGAAAATTTTAAAATTACGCTTCATAACTTCATGTTCAGGCTGCCAAGTAATTTAATTTAACTTGGGAAATGCATAAAAAATTAGCATGCTTTATAAATCGAATAAAACTTAAATGGAATTTATAAACCTAAACCAGGTTTGGTATTTAGAATTGAATTTTCTGTATGTTCTTTGGAGTTTCTTTTGGAATTTAAATCGTAGAGTGGAATATGCTTCATAACTAACTGACAAATGCTATCAAATAACTTGGGATTAGTCTGATTAATAAAACAAGGCTTTCAAGTATTAAATTTTGTTAAAACTTCAAATTATTTTTTACATACGCTTCCTAACTTAATTCATGTTGAGCCTAACAGTTTCAAAGAACTTGCCTTTTCACGGGGTATTTGAAAATCGTTTCGCTGTAACCCCCATTTGCTGCTCCATTCCTTCGCCTGGTTATTCTTTTTCAGATCTCGTCTCATCAATCACGTTTTGGCAGCTCCACATGCCTTCCATCTAGCTGCTCCGCCGCACAGCACACAGCGCACACGGCACTTCCCTCTCAATTCCCGTCTACGTGACTTCCGACTCTTGGCTTGCCCATTTGTCCCGCGCGAGCTTCGGAACTCAGGCTGTTCTCCTCGGTGCTGTGGTTGCCTCAGCCAAGTCCCCAGCTTCTTCTTGTGCCCACACCGACGTGCATTTATCTACTTTGCTGTTGTCATGTCAAACACTCGGCAGAAAAGTTCAAGTGCGGGTCCCGGGTTCCTCTCCCCTTTCTTTTTTTTTTTTGTCCCCTGCAATTTCACGCTTGTCGGGTCGAGTCGGCGAAAAAGTTGGTCTCTTTATATTGTTACCTGGCGCTAACTTTCCACCCTTGTCGCGTGAAATTTACAGACATCAGCCAAAGTGTCGCCGGCAACACAAAAGCTCATTTGTCGAATGAAAGTAAAATCAGCTTAGAGGCCAAACTATATGTACAGTCATGAGCGGGTTAAGTATCCCTCAAGTCGCGAGAATAACATTATGGAAGCATCATATCGTTGGCACTTCAAGTGCTTCCCCACTGGGACGGACGGACAGAGGGACAGACAACTTAATTAGATAAATGCCGACGCACTGACAGCCTCCTATTCTCTGTTGGTTTTCTAATTTTCTAGTTGTAAAGTGATCCGAGAGCGCGCCCACATACTTTGCCCTAACTATCATCAGCATTATCGTCATTATCAAGCCCCTCATCATGGTTGATGATGCAGTGAAGAGCCCGGCCGCCCCTCCCTGCAGTCGACTGACATAATTTTATGCTCGACATTCAATTAGGAGTAGGTGTAGGTGCCGTCATCCTCCATCATCCTCCCTGAAACTGCGGAACTACTCGGGCGAATGCAAATTGTGAGCAGACAAAAGCAATTTGTGTCATTGCCAGCAGGCAGATTATACAGTTGGGGTCAACTTAATGGTATTAAACAGTTATTGGAATTTATTTTAGAGGTATTTTCACATTATAGATAATGTATTTCTTTAAAATGAATGTCCAGAATTATACAAAACAATTGTTTTTAGCGAAACGTCATCAGTGATCATTTTGATGATCATCAGCTTTAATTCTAAGCTAATTTGGCTAGGAAAATAAGTCTTAAGAAGATTATACATACAGCTGAGTTCTTATTACTATTTAAACTCATAGTATCGCTTTTAAAATAGCCACAAATTAGTAAAATAAGTAGAAAACTCTGTGGTACTCATCACTAGGGCTATTGTTGTGACCACAGCTGTACCTGTGACTCTTCAAGAGCTCCGTTTGTGTGGAATAAGAGGGAACTGGGGCTATGGAGATAGGAGACACACACAGAACTTGTACTTTACCACCTCATTACGAGATTTGCATATTTGCATCTGCCATTGTCTGCGATTCTGGAGAACAAAAGCCGAGAGTAGACAATGGCAGCCACCACCTCCTACTCGACGACTCAAGGATATTTGGGCTCTCAGAAAACTAGACCTAAATTTAGAAAACCACCGAGGAGAAAACGAAAACAGTGTCTGAGTAAACACGACTGCTTCTTTGAACAAGTCAAGTGTTTTGCCACTTTTGATGCTAAATCTTAAAAGCCGACCAGAGATAACTACAGTTAGCTGGTTTGTTGGAGTTTGCGGTCTTAAGAACCACTCGCCTGTCAAGTGTTCCTTCATAAAGTCGCTTACCTAATGGCCAAACGCGTTGAAATCATCGCTGGCTGGCTGGTTGCATTTTACAGGATTTTATGGCAGATGTTTGGTAGCGCTGCTTTCCGCTTTTCCGCTCCACTCAGCCCCCCAATTGACAGCTCAATTCGTGGAGACGCCACCCGGCTGCGGCAGAATGTGGAAATGTGCGGCGGATAATTGCCATTAATCAGGCGAGTCCACACATGGTCATGGCACGTCATAAGCCGCACACAACTGCACACCACATCTAATCCACAGTCCCGAGAAGAACAAAAAGTCCGGTCTTTGGGTTCAACATCTCGGAGGGAATGCAGGCCGGGCGGGGCAAGGGAATGAAAATCGGATTGGTAATGGGAATGGGCTGGGACTTGGGCTTGGGCTTGGGCATCTATGATATATGCAGCACTTAGTACCTACTTAAGTTGCGCGAACGCGGACAACGCTTCAGATAAGATCACACACAGCTGGCAATAGCAAAGGCCAAAGCGGTTTGTGGTTTAAAGCCGGCATAGTGGTATGAAAGTAGTTAAAAGTTAGAATATCTTATAACGAAACTGAATCTATAATTCATCTGCATTAAAAAACCTTAAGGAAATTCGGCAAGTTCTCTATGTTTATACAAAAAAAATAAGATAGGGCCAAAAATCCTTAGTAGATGCTAAGCTTCCATGAAGAGCAAGAGCAAAAACAGAGATCCGGCTCGAAGGACCACGGTTTTTGGGGGCAGACTAGTAAGAAACCTCACACATATATTTATATAGTTTAAAAAGCCAAAATCCCCCAAGGTTCCCATGAATTTTACATCTTCATAAAACGCGAATTAGTGGTGAACTCATCAAACCAACAGTAAGTGTCCAAATCAAATACAAATTCACAAAAATCACACATAGCTTTGCTAACACATTGAGGGAATCCCTTGGCCACCAATCCAAGTCCAAAGTCACACTCCAACCCACTGTGCCATTCTCCCCCACCAAAAACTAAAAACTGCAAACCACGACTTTGACTTCGACAACGACGTTGAACGTCGAACGTCGACGACTACTGGTGGCTGGCTGCAGACTCGTAAGTGGTATAAAGTACGTGCATTTTGTAGATAATAATAAAATAATAGCGGCGGCTGCTCATTCGGCTGGAGTCGAGAGTCTTGGCGCTTGGATCGGAGCGGATAGGATCGATTCGGATCCGATTGGATAGCTGGATAGTTGGGTCGGAACAAAGCACAGCGTCTGCGTCGCGGTCGTGTGGCTGTTGTAACAAATTACTTTTGGCTGGGCCCCCTGATTTCCACCGCCCCGACCTCGTCGCTTCCGCCGATCTTGCTCAGACATTGTCGTCGCCATTGTCGCAGCTCGTTTTTCATGTTCTATTTTTCAGCGGCAATTGCAGGCAATAGATTAGCTGGTCAGATAATTGCACAGTGAAAATTATATCTGTGGAGGGGTTTTTAAGACTTTATGGATACCTTTTAAGATCATATGGTAAGGAAATCATTAGATAGTTTTCTTTTATGCTTAAATTAAGCTAAAATATTATTTAAATCTTGATGGAAACTGTTTTAAGTCCCCTTTAGCTAAACTTTATATACACTAACATCGCATCTTCAAGTCATTAGATTATATTTTTTATGTGATTTCTAAAGATAATCAACAAAGTTTTCCCAAGTGGAAAGCGGCGAGACAATAGGGGAGTGAGTTGGAGATGAGGCGGGCGCTTTTCCGTCGCCAATCAACCGATCGATCTACTTTAAGGCAGTCGCATGGCCACAGTTTATCGCCGGCCAGCGACTGCATTTTGTTGACCGATAAGCCAGCGGTGTAGAGGGGCCCCCAAGATGAGGTTTCAGAGTCGGAGGAGGTGGGACAAGAGCAGTCAAGTAACTTCCAAAGCCAAGACCAACTTCATTTGCTTGCCGAACAGCAACAACAACCAAAGCGAGCGACTTTTTTCAATTAATGTAGCCCATGGGCACGCGAAACCTGAAACCAGAAAATGCAAAAAGAACAAGAGGAGAGTTGGTGTGGAAGAACGCCGCAGAAGACGCCAAGAGGATGCAGAGAGCTTAAAAAAAAAACAATGCAAAAACTTTGTTTACTTTGCGCTAGCTTGTCTTATCGCTCGCTCCACTGGGCACAAAATAATTACCGAAGCTCGTTTACCCCGCTCCTATAGAGATTTTGAGTGGA
The DNA here is from genome assembly GCA_018904745.1 of Drosophila orosa. NCBI lineage: Eukaryota > Metazoa > Arthropoda > Insecta > Diptera > Drosophilidae > Drosophila > Drosophila orosa. The sequence continues at coordinate 6,328 of JAEIIH010025018.1, forward strand.
AACAGCAAGCCAAAGTTGAAACACTCTTAAATCGATCGTTTAAATATATAAATTTGTATTAAAGGCTATAGGTTCTACTAAAGACAGTAAGCTCTTAAGGTAATAGAGGGATTTTAAAGAAATTGTTGTAATATTATTGTTCCTAAACAGTATTCCAACTCTGTTTTCTAGTTTCCAACAAAGCTACATTACAAACTCCCCACAACTTTCAAGATCTTGTGGGGAGTTTGTACCCTCGAAAGGGTATACAAATTCTGGTAAAATTAAGTTATTTTAGCAGATTAGAGTTAAGTTAATAGAGTGATTTTAAAGTAATTCTCGTAATATTATATAAAAAACTTTTATAAACAGTATTCCAACTTTGTTTTTAGTTTTTCAAGAAAGCTACTTTACAAACTCCTCACCAGATCTTGAAAGACCTTTGAAAGGGTATAAAAAAATGTGGTAAAATTGAGTTCTTTTAGCAGGGCGTGGCCAGTAAAAGATCTTTGGGGCCTAGAGTTGCCGGGCCTGGCCAGCACTTTGGCTAAATGACTGCATTTAAAAAACTGTTGCCGACTTCCGTTTCGCTCGTTTCTCTGATTTTTTCGCCTTACTCACTCTCAGCTCGCATCTCCTGGAGGTGATTAAGTGCGATTTGAGGCGTGGAGGCAGATAATTTCTGATATTTTATAGCCCCGGTGTGGAGATGGAGTTGGAAATGGGAATGGGTTGTAAATGGGAAATGGAGGAGAAGCCCCGCCAGAGGTGTGAGATTTGCGGGACCAAACTTGACGGCAGGCAGGCTTGTTTTAACGGCACTTTAAGCCACTCAGCACCGGAAAACAAGTCAAGTACTGGCACAGATCGGTTTTTGTAGTGTGGGTTGAGAAACTATTCCGTGTCCTTCGGTGAAATGTGAGTTCACCATTTACGGATCAACCCACGCAGCTATGCAAATCGAACCTAATCCCTAGGAATACTACAAACGCCCCCACAAGAAGTACACAGAAATGCGAAACAAGATACACTTCTGGCCAGATACATTTCCTGTGTAACCGCCTTGAGATCACAGCTCTCTTTCGCCCTGATCTCCTCGAAACCCAGCAGAGTCCCTTCTCCATTTTTGGTAGCTTTGGTCAGATTCTGGATTTTGCGTGCATTGAACTTTGAGCATTTTGGGTTGCAGAATCAGCTTCAGTTCGTTGTTGTTTCTGTTCGGTGTTCTTGTGGCGGGTTCAAGTGAATTATTCATGTTGTCATGTCGAATCGGAGGAAGGTGGAAGGCAGGAAGGTTCGAGTTCGAAGCTGTAAACGAAATTGCATTTTGCCAACGCAGCAGCAAAAACACAGAGAATAAATGCAGGGAGCAGTTATTATAAAAAAAAAAACTAATGAACACTCTAATTCAAATATAAATTATTAAATCGTTAAAATCAATAGAGAAAACTATGTTAAATAATTTCCAAATGTATATAATGTAAACTAAATTATTATTCTGTGGAAATGTAACCCTCAATTGTATTAAGTATATATTTATTTGAATATTTTTCTCTGTGCATTACTGTTGCTGAGCTTGCAATACTTTTGTTGTTTGGTGTCGAGTTCGGTGGTTCCTCCTGCTGTTTTCCATAAAAATTCCCGCAACATGAGTTTCTCCCAAAAGATATATACTTTCATGCACATGCAACATCTACATGCTGACTGTCTGTCTCTGCTGTTTGGTGCCTTGTGAGAATTAAAATATAACACAATATTGTTTTAATTAAATAACAAGACAAACTTTTGTTTAACCACACTTCACTTGCAAAACAAACTTTATTTTGTGCAACTTACAAGGGACAAAAGCTGGCATTGTCTGACGCCCCTGAACAATGCAAATTGGTAAAAATGGGAAACAAGAAAGCCAAGGAACCCTCACACCTTTAAGTGAGAGTCCTCCAAGCTGTTCTTAGGGCTAAATATATATTGTATTCCCTACGGGAACAAGACGAACAATTTCCGCTGCTTTGTCAACACTTCAAAGTAACGCCCGAGCTGGGAACACAATTGAGAGACTTTGCATCGGTCCGTAATTAGTCTGCATTCAGCGGCAAAGAAGTGACCTCATTCTGAGACCCTCTTCTAAACTCTCTCTCCCCGAGACTCCTTTTCTCGTTGGCTCATTGCGACACATCGCCCGCGGGCTATGGCCACCATATGGAAATGTTTATTTTGACAAGCGCACCCTCGCTGGAAAAGCGGAAAAAAAATGTGTGGCAAGGAAAATGAAGAAAAGGGGTGCGAAATTAGAATAACATGTCACTCATATATGGTATCACGTAATGCGGCTAAATATGCTATATGTGTATATATGGCCACGGGGAAAAGCCAGGGAAACCCCCCGGAAAAGTGACTCGCCCAGGACACGGAACAACACAATTGCCACAGTTCCCCAGCTAAAAGCGAGCGAGGAATTATGGCCAGAAAAGTGAAAACAAAGAGCACCAACAAATAAACACGAAAATGAGAACAGGACCTCTTGCACGTGAGTTTTCTACACGGTAGTTTTACAGTATAGTTGGGTATGTTTTTTAGAAACTTAAACGGAAATAACCTTAGGAATAAGACTACTAATTTAGAGTGGTTACAAAGAACTTGAAAAGTACTAGAACTCAACGAAGTACTATGAGATCCTTATTGAAATGTGGTTAACTCCCACTGACATTAGCTAAGGTATAATTAACAGATATTTAAGGATCGAGAGACCCGTGTTGGGTATGTTTTTTAGAAACTTTAAAGGGAAATTACCTTACAAATTAGATATATTAATATAATGACTTGTAAACTCAAGAAAGTATTACGAAATCCTTATATCGTTGCTGCGTTATCCTTAAGGTAATTGGACCTTCACTGTCTTGGAAATAAGGTATAATTAACAGGTATTTAATGGTCGAGAGACCAACCTAACCTATTGTTGTCACCTGCTTTTTTGTCTCCCGGTTACACCCATGTACGTAAAAGTATTTTTAATTACAACCCTGCCACATAAAGCTTGAGTTTAGGCAAGGGAATGCTTTTAATTAAATCTGGCGCAAAGTCCTGCGACTTGTGACATGCCATGACCCAAAATTTGTTCAAATATTTTTCATTCCATTTGCATATGACATGCCCACCATATTTTACACCCAACGTTGTTTTTTTTTGGGGGGGGCTCCTTCCTGTGGAGAGCCTGGCATTGATAAATTCCGTAGCTGATAAGGCGTTGTCTCCCCTTCAAGTTTTTTACTTGACAAAAAAAACCTTTGCTTTTGGGGGTTGGTTTATTTTCCTTGGCTCGAACGAAGGACATTTAATTTGTTTGCATTATTTGCGCTTTTTGTGGTGATTCTCAGTTTCCCTCCCTCATTTCCTGTGATTATGTTTACTCTTTAGAATCGAAAAAAAGGCGAAATTGAAATATGATAAGCCCTTAACCCCGGCTTAGTTTCCCCGTCAAAATCAATCAGTCGATGTATTGTGCAGCTGCCCAACGATCTTTTATAATCTCTATTTAAGGGGAACCCTAAATTTGACCTGAAAATGTAGTCCTAATTGAATTTTACTTGCATTTTCTCTACCTGCCCTTACCTGATCCCTTAAGATCACTTGCGGGTCGAGAGAATGCCCTAATGATAATGGCTTTTACGGCCACCATTTTGTCTGGCCTCTCCTAATATCTGAAATATATATTTTGCTTGTTTCACAGAATACGGGTGTCACAGTTGGTGTTTGTTTTGGCTCAAACCGACAGCATTTATTGGAAATGTTGTTGGCCGCCAGTCTCAAATTCTTGTTGTGCAGTGCCTTCTCGTATATCTCGTTTCAAGCGAAGCTCATTAGTAATGTTCGAAATTCGAGGCACTATCGAGGAGATAACCGTTTGGCAACCTTCTTGCTTTCCGGCTCTTATCTGCAGGTTGATATGATGGCGGCCAATTACGGTGAATTACCCAGAATGATTGTCACATGTGGCGGCTGCTCGACCTGGAAAGGGTTTCGCGAATTTACGTCACCTATACGATAACCAAAACGAAAGGTGAGGTGCGAAATACTCGTATGACTCTGTGTGTGGCTTATCAGTTGCCGTTGACATAAGCGTTTCAAATAGTGAGTGTTTTTTTGGCGCAAATATACCTGGTCTGTGGCACGTCGACCAGACATTGGGTCGCCAGAACTGTACTAGCGATATTGCTGGGTTTTTAGTCAAGTGTACTTGTTATAAAAAGAGGTCTAGACTCTAAACTCGATAGATAATTACAATGTGGACACGACCTTATGGATTGATACTACTAACTACTAGTAACTAAACAGTCAAAGTAACATTTAGATAAACAAGTTAAAAACAATAACCTTTTACTAGAGATCTGTTTAAGCTGTTAATTTTGTTTTTATTTATGTTTTAAATAAAAAAACAAATATTACGTTAAAAAAAAGTTTCTGACTGCAAAAAAGGATTAAAAAACATGAATGAAATTTTAATACCCTTGGCATTAGGAAATCAATCATAACTCAGCAAAAAAAGCAATAATTTTGATTCGAAAAGCAGTTCTGTTTTAGATTTTATAAAATTAAAAATAATAATTATAATAATTAATAATAAATCTGCTTACTGAATTTAAGGTATTAAAAACTTAACAATTTTGCCAATTTTGTGACAATTTTAACGATGTTACCCCTTACAAAATGTAGGAAAATATTTTTTTTGGCCGAACATGTCTTGATTGATTTGAATTTGTATGCAGATCAAGAATATATAGAATTTATAGGGACGGAAAGGACTCCTTCACTGATTTGCCAGCTTCTGACTAAAATTAGAATACCCTAAAAAGATATGATAAGCCCGAACCTAACCCTTATCCTATAACTTTTATGGCCACTCTTTTTTTGGAACACTTTCCAATCGATTCCAATATTTCCTGAATTATGTACTTGCTTACCTTGACTTCCCACTGTGCTCCCAATCAGCTGAAGTATCAGATGTCCAATGATTAGCCCGCTCCACATAGAGAAACCACTGCTGATATTATTCCTTCCCTCGCTGGCCATTTTCTGTGTGTGATTTTAGCGCTGATTGAACTGGAAACCGTCGTTTGCGTTTGCAGGTAATTTGAATTTTCCAAGTTGTTGTTTACAACATCTTGGCTTTCGATTTCCTTCCACTGTTTTCGTGTGTGTTTGTGGCTCCAATCGCCGCTTGCTTCTCCTATTCCTTTGCACTCACACTCGCGCAGTTAACACGACACACACACGCACGCGACTAATGCTCACTCCACTTTTGTTGTGTATTCTTTGGCGATTTGTGCATGCTTCGTGTTTTTCTTATTCTGCGCCTTTTTTATCAATCGAATTTACGTTTACGCTTGTTTTGCCGGCATTTGCCGTTCTTTTTGATGTTTCAGGTCTTTTTGTTGTTGTTTGGCTGCAGGCGGCGCATTTTTTACAACAACAACAGGAAATACTATCAACAAATTGCACACACACAGCCACGGAAAATAGCGTTGTCTCGCTCTGGCCTGCGCCTGGCGTCGGGACTCGCGGCTGCAGTTTTTTATTTTTATTGAATCACAACTCCCGATTGGTTTTTGTATTAAATAATGTGAGGTATTTTTTAATTAAATTTTCGCTTGCTGATTGGTTTTTTTTGTCGTTTTATTTGAACATTTTTGGGCTAGTTGCTGGTTGCTAGTCTCGTTTTAGTGTAACCATGCGCGACAACGGGAAAAATTTGACTGAAAAGCGCGGTGGATTTGAGCCAGAGATGCAAGAACAACGATTTCACTATCGATATAGTATCGATGTTTTTTAAAACGATGTTTTCACTGAGAAAAAGAGACGCAATTTTCAATTTACTAAGTAGTCTTACAGTTTCTTACACTTGAAACCTATTACACTTGCCGAAATGGACAAGATTCTGCACATATCGAGTATATACGCGAAGCATAATTTGTTATTTTGACTATTGAATTGCATTTTCCAACATCGATGTTGAAAACATCGATATAGTCACTATCGATGTTTTTGCATCACTGATTGGATCTAGTCTATCGATAACTAACGTCTGGCCCTTCAAAAATATACCACTTGTTCTTTGGAAATATACTGAAAATATACCGTTACAAGAATAACTCGCACTTGTTCTAAATTGTTTTGTAACAATAATAACTGTATTTATTGTTCCATATTGTTTATTAATATTACATTTATTTAATTTGCCTTTATTTACGTAAGTCGTTCAAATTTATGTTTTTTATCCGATTAAATATACCAAGAATGTACTATCGCTGCAATCGATATATTAAAAATATTTTCATTGTTGGCGCGCAAGCTTGAAATGCAAATAGTACAAGAAAAACTCGTTGATAAGCTAATATGACTTTTATAATTGGATTATCAACGAAATGCATATGTCTAAACTTTTTCCTTACCGACGTTTGAGCGCCGCAAAACTTTTCCCATTATCCAAAAGGAAAATCCCCATGTGAAATGCATTTTTTTTGTAGCTTGCCACCCCCGCCGAGACAGGTTGTGGTTAAAAGTTGTGCCCTGAAAAAATATCCATGCCAAAGGAACGTTCATTAAAAAAAAAGAGACCCTCAACTTTAAAAGTCGAAAAATAAAAAATATCAGTTTACGCCCGGGAGAAATGTGAATGCAATAAAAAGTCCAGCCAAGGCCGACAATTTGTCGGATGGGGTCGGGGGGTAGGCGTGGCAGCGAAATGATAAATTTCACATTAAATGCCAGCCGCCTGAACGAAAGCGTCGTAAAAATAAACGGCGGCGAAGAGACTGTTCCTCCCCCTTTTATCTGTTTAAAGTGATGGGGAAGCTGGTGAAGATGGACTTCATTAGCGTATCCGTATACCCGAAAAGTGGGTCAAGTTTCGAGGACTTATCAAATTACCAGGCCCAACAGATTCTCGCTGCTAATTGCAGGTTTTTAAAAAATACTCTACTAAGGAGGGAGGGGGAACTGAGAGGCCAAACTGCAATTTTCAGTTTTAATTAATTCGAGTTGCTGTCTGACTGCCTCTGCCTGGCCTGCCTGTATTTGCATCCCTATCTGTATTTGCTCTGCTAGTTTCAAGTTGAAGCGACAGACGGAGCAACTTTGACGCCCACAAGCCACAAAAGGAGGGGTGGGGGGAGATGGATGAGACCATGTGGATGTGGATGCCATTCAAAGAGCCGTTAGGTGCCAACATGAAAAGACGCTTAACCGAATTAATTTCGTATGGGGGGAAAATATATAAATCAAGGGATTGGTTTTGCTTCAAATACATAAAAGGTTATTGGCCTTTTAGGAAAGTGATCTAGAAATGTTTAAGTAAAATTAACTTGTGTAAAATGTAGTTAGTAGATTTTCCATTATTTTGGTAGTGACACAGGGCATACCAGTTTATTTTTAATTTATTTTACAAACATATTTCCCACAGCGATTTGGGGGCGTTTAAAACCGCGCGCGACTTCCCGGCTTAATTGGCAGCGACAGCGGCGCAGGCAGCAAATTGAGACGCAACAACAAAAAACGAGCAGCAAACACTGACAACAACAATAATAATAACAACAACAACAACTAGGTAAGTTAAATTAAGTTAACGTCTGCAGACGCCGTCAGCAACAACAACAAATCGCCGTCTTATGGCGCATAAATCAAAATCAACTTGTAAATTTAATATGTCGCTGTGTGATTTTTTTCTTGTTTCCACTCCTTTTTTTGTTTTCCTCTTTTTTTGTGGCGCTTGCCACAGAGATCCGCCAGTGATTTATGCTGATGTATTTTGAGCGCCAACGAATTGGCGAGAATATGAAAAAAATAGTAGAAACTAAATGGAAAAAATAATCAATTGAAATGGCAGAAAAACAGCAAACAAGTTGTGAATTGACGGGGCTAAAAAATGTAAATCCAAGTACACTTGGGAAATTATTTTAAATTATAGGGATTTTATTCAAAAGCTCTAAGAACTCCAAATAAAATTCAAGGAAACCTAATTAGTAGGCAAACCTTGAGTGTTTTCTAGCCTCTAAAACCCCACACATTTAATTGTCACACATTAAAATTAGCTGGAAATTTAGAGAGCACATTTCCCCCTACTCACATTTTCCATTCTTAATTCTCGAACCTGTAAACGAGGCAAATAGACACTGAGTAATGACAATTTCAGGCCCTGCCGACAGTTTGACACTTTTTGGATGTGGATGTGGGATCTGGGATCTGGGTCTCGGTCTTGGTCGTGGTCATAGTATTGTGGTTTGGGGAAAATCCATGGAAAGGGCAGCCCCCGAAAGAAAACAAACATTTTCAGTTGAATATCTGTAGTTACATGTGTGGAAATGAAAGCAAAATTAGGTTGCATTTATTAAAGAGCTGAGTGGGGGAAAAAGTGGGAGCAAAGCCAAGTCCCCACCAAGTGCAAGTATGATGTATGTGGGCCTGTCTCCGTTTTGAGTGCAGCGAGCAAAATAAATGAGTTTGTCAGCCGGCAGCGACATGATTTGATAATTGGTTTTAAAAGAAGAAATTCGAAAGCTGCAGTTGCAGTCGTTGCAGGGGGAGAAAAACAGGAAATGGAATTGGATTTGGCTTTAGAGATTTTGACATGGAAATGATAAGTCAACTCTTATTAGCATGTTAATAAAAGAAAATTAATCCATTTGCAGGAAAAGAGCATTTAAGAGGAGAGCGTTGACAAATGAATGATTTAAAGTTGCTTTTAAGACGTAATTGTTGTTGCTGGAAAATTAAAGCAATTTAGAAATATTAAGCAAATTTACTTTTTATGTATTTATTTGAATTAAGAAAAGCTTTCTTCGTAGCAAATATTCTAGGGACCTATAAATTCTATGTTTTATTGGTAAGTCTTATAATTATTACAACAAGTACCAATTAGTACAACTAATTCCACTTTTCCCAAATACTTTTAATAGTTTTGGCCATATTTATAGCCTCTCTCTTATGGCCATTGACACTTGAGCCTGAGTTTTGTGTTTTCTGCGAAAATTGGCATATAAAAAGCTTAAAGAAAACATAATTCGCCAAAGTCCCGAAGCTGACTCACCACCACTCAAGGATCAGATTGAGATCTGAGGTTTTTGGACTTTGGGTGGGGCTGTGTGGGTAACCCAAACTTCTCACCAAGAGTTCGACTCATTTCCAAAAGTTCGTTACGGTTATGTATAAGTGACGCATAGCCATAAAAGTCGGCAATATGCATATAAAATGTAAAAATCAGCATAATTCCTGAACACTTTGCCCAGTTTCATGATGGAATTTCCCAACAGTTAAGCCGGCCATTAGGTGGGATTAGGCAATCGAAGGGCGTGGCTTTTGTAATTAAACGCCTGCCTCCCCGCACAAATTGATGCTTTTCAAACTAGTAAATTCTCAATGGGCATTATGCCGCCCCCTTTGGCGCCCATAATAGACTCATTAACTTCCTCCTCATCCTGCTTAAATATGCAATCTGGCTGTCTGCGGTTGCTTTGTTTCGGTTTATGTTGTTCTGTTGCATGTTGCCCATGCTGCATGTTGCCCATGCTGCATGTTGCCCCATTCCCATTCTCATTGGCGTTGAAGCGTGCATTTGCACTTGTCGTTGCCCATAAATTAAAGCCTGCCTTCTGCCCCATTTTGTGGTGGCAAATATTCGTCGCATGCCAACAATTTTTACAAGCGACAGCATTCTCCACATGTTGGCGGCGGCTGAAATTGCATTTCATGGGCTTCGCCGGCCTGGGGGTTCGGATTCGAGATTTAATTCCCTGCACATTGACAGCTGTTGCAGGAAAAACTCAAGGGAGGCGGCGTCTGGAGGCTAGGAGAGTCCTGGGCAACCAAGAGATAACCCCCTGGCCATGGTCAAGTTTGAGTCAAGGCTAAGACTGGCAGCAGCTGGGAATAAGCTGGGAAAAAAACTAGACACACAAGACGTGTATACCAGTAAGCAAAGAAAGTAGGAGTCTGGACAGCACAGGGAATGTGAAGAGTAATGAAAATATATATAATATATAATATAATAGAAAAATGTCATAGATATAAATACATCTTAAAGGCAAAGGCAAGAATATTCCGCAGAATAAAGTAAAATAAATAAACAGTTTTCGGCTATAATATTAAACTTAGTCATAGGTATCCTTTAAGGTTTTATAGGTATAATATCATAATACATCTTAAAGGCAAAGGCCAGAATATTCCGAAGAATAAAGTACACTAAATAAATCGTCTTTGGCGATAATATTAAACTTAGTCATAGGTATCCTTTAAGGTTTTATAGGTATAATATCATAAATCATAATAAATCTTAAAGGCAAAGGCAAGAAATATTCCACAGAAGAAAATAGAATAAATAAACCGTCCTTGGCGATAATAATAAACTTAGTCGTAGTATCCTTTAAGGTTTTATAGGTATAATATCATAAATCATAATAAATCTTAAAGCAAAGACAAGAAATAGTTCACAGAATAAAATATAACAAATAAACCCTCTTCGGCGATAA
>JAEIIH010025027.1:0-16180 GCA_018904745.1 Drosophila orosa
TTTTTTTTTTTTTTGGGGGAGAATCTCTGTGTATATGGGGTGTCCTGTGTCGGTGTGTCCTGTGTTGGTTGTCCTGGAGCCATCTGAACCACTAAGAATTTGTAGCCGGGGAAGTTGCTATCAAATAGAGTTGCTCGACAACGGCTGGATCGGGAATGTGAGGTATAAATTGGCTAACAAAAAACCAAAGGGGGAGGTGAGCTAATAAAAGTAGAACAAGGACATAAAGAAGCCTGAAGAAGCTCAGGTCCTGAGTTAATAAAATCTGTGTGTCTGTCTGCGAGAGAAGCTAGAGAAAGTCACATAAGACTCAGAGAAAGAAAGGGCAGAAGGTTTTTTTTGGGTATTTTGTGAGTGTGTGGTGTGTTTGTGGTGTGTTTGTGGTGTGTTTGTGGTGTGTTTGTGGTGTGTGTTAGAGTCAGACAGCTAGGCAGATGTAGGCATATGGCAGGCATATATAAAGTCTTTACAAAGACATCATCAGTTGCTTCGGTTTCTCACTAATAATTTACTTCAATTTTTTCCTTGATTTTTTCGTATTCATTTTGCTTAAATTGTATTTTGTATAAAAAAAATATGCTAACGGTGCCTGGGTGTCTCCTCTCTTCATCAATCGGATCTCTTTCTTTAAACTGTTTTATCGGCTTTTGCTGCTGTTTTCTGTTTCTAGTTTAAGACGTATTTTTGTTTTTTTTTTTTTCTTCTTTTAATATGTATATTTAATGTATCCATTTTTGCTAGCTTGCTTGGTGTATAAATATAAATACATATTTTCAATCATATCTCATTTATAGCTGCTTCTCCATCTCCTCTGTACTATGTCTTGTGTGTGTGTGTGTTGTGTGTGTGTAGGGATGGGTGTTGTGTGTGTCTGGGGGGGGGCTTAGCTCTGGATGCATGTAAAAGCAGCTTGGCAATTTGTGACTCTTGGATGCACTATCTCATTATATATATAAATTTTTTTTGCTTGTTAAATAATTCTCATTTTCTTCAGTCTGTTTTTGGTTTTTTTGTTTTTCGGTTTCGGTTTCATTTTCATTTTGTTTTCGTGTTCAACGGGCTTCATATATATTGTAAGTATAAACTGCTATTAATTCTTGCTCTCAATATAAATTGCAAATACTTCGCTGGATGGCAACTTTCGTAATTGTGTGTGTTTTGAGTGTGTGTGTGTGTGTCGTCTGGTATCCATTCGAATTATGGATTATAGGCTTGGCTTGGTATCCTAATATCTGCTGCTGCTGCTGTGGGTCCTTGCTGGCTTCTGTTCATCTTTCTGCTCCTTTCTGTGCTTGGTGGTGGTGGTGGGACTGCAACCAATAAGACTGGAACTAAGGATAGCTAACCATTGGAACTATGTGGGTTTAACTGGAAATATAACGTATACGTAGACGGGAATGCTGTGTGTGTGTGTGTGTGTTTTGTGTGGAAAGTGTGTCTCATGTTCGTATATGCACCCTATAATGCCTTACTAAAGATTTAGAATTTTTTATGTAGAATATCTAATTGCAATAATTGTTCTTACTTCTTGGTTTCGTCCCCTGCTTCTTCTCTGTATTTGAATTTTTATTAGCTATGCATAATAACTGGCTGTTTTACATTTAAATGTTTTTTTTGTTTTTTGTTCTTTTTTTTGTTTTTTACAGTTCTTTTTTTTAATTTTTTAGATTTTCCTTGTTCGCTATTTTAATTTACTTCGAATTTCATTTGCTATGCTTCATTTGATTTGGTTTTTTGGTTGGTTTTTGTGTTTGTTTGTTTTTTTTTTTTGGTAGTTTTTCGATTTTTTTATTTGTAAAATTTTTTGGTTTTGCCTTTTTTGTATAATTTTAATTTATAATATATATATTTTCTATTTCCTTTGTGTTTCTTCTTTTTAATGTAATTAACTAGACTTATGTAATATATTACAAATGTACGAGTATAAAGCTAAAGTTTTTGTCCATCTTTTGTTTGGTTTTTGTTTTTTTTTTTTATTTTGGTTTACTTTCCATTTTTTCTTCGTTTTTCCTCATTTTCTTGTAATATATAAGGTGTGTTAACAAAAAAGGATTTTATTTATTAACTAATATAGAAATTTCCACGCTTTGATTTTTTTTTCATTGAAGTGTATCTAAAAAATGTTATATCCTTGTTGTTGTATTTGTTGTTGTTGTTGTTGTTTGTGGTTCGGGTATCTGGGTTTGTGCCGCCACTGTGCCACTATCGTGCTATCTCGCTCTCGTTGGTGTGTTCGGCCCACAGTGGCGGCGCAAATATTCGTCATGGATGCCCACTCCTCGCAACTGTGGTTAGTGAGTGGGCTGTGTATGTGTTGTGTGTGTGTGTGTGTGTGTTGTGATTGTGTGAGTGTGTTCGGATTGCTCTAAAATTGTTAGAAATTTATATATGTTTTTATTTTTTGTTATTGTTATCATGTTTTTTGTTGCGTTGTGACTTTCTTCAGCAGCACAAAATATGCAGTTGTTGGTTTTTGTTTTTGTTTTTTTTTATTTTATATATTAATTAGTTGTAGTTTTTTGGTTTTGTTGGTTTTTGTTTTCGGTTTTCGGTTTCTGGTTTCCCGTATCGTTTGTTTTTTTTTTTAGGCATATTGTATATATAATTAATTTTATTCTGTCTAATGGCAATGATGCGCGTGTTGCTTCGAACGTAACCTCGGCACAAAAAATATGTTTACACGTATGCTAAAAATATGAAATAGATTTGTTTTTCCTTAACTCAATATCATCATTATCCATATTTCGACGACATCATCATCATCCTGCCTCATCTCATCTTCATCATCATCTTCTTCCTCTCAACTATATTATTCAACTTTTCGATTTCGATTTGCGTTTTCGGTTTTTCGCTAAAATTCATATCCCTATAATCGGCATTTAATTATTATTCGAAATTTACACGTTTATTATAAATAAAGAGAGTATCTCTTTCGGTTCGCCGCCATTTTGTTAGTTAGTTTTTAGTGTTTTTTTTAGTAGTTTATCCTTTTGTTTTTTTTTTGCTTTGTTTTGCTCTTTGGTTGCATAAGCCTTATGTGTGTTTGTTTGTGTGAGACTGTTGTTGTTTCAGATGATGTTGTTCACACATATAGATAGTACAATATCTTGAAGGATATACCATTTATAATAAAGTTTCTTTTTTGTTTTCTTTTTATTCTTGTCGTTTGATTCGATTTTTGTTGTTTTGTTGTTTTTTGTTTTTTGCTTTTGGTTTTTTTTTTATTTAATCTCGCCCCGCCCCTCGTTTATAACAGTGCACTCAGTATAAGTAGATATTATTATTCGTTTAGTTTTCTCTCATATTATATGCTTTTTCGTTAAACTTATGCATTTTGTACGGAATTCTCAAACTTAATTTTCTGTTATTAGTTTATAGCATGTTTTTCGTTTATTATTAATCGATTCGATCGATCGATCGATCGATCGATAGATCGACCTTATCGTGTTTTCGTGATCTATTAGTTTATCGAAGTGGGTACTCGTATTATTTGTCAAACAGCCAACAAAATGTATAATAATGAAGCTACATTCAAGTCGTTACAAAAAAAAAAATTGGCAATTGGCTTAAGCGTCAAATAAATATGAAAGGGGGGGAAAGGGGAAAACGGGTGGTAGGAATTACGAAATACGGAAACGGAAACGGAAACGGATGCAGCTACAGCCTACTAGTGGATGAAGGCGTCAAACAAAGAGCCGCAACGGTAAATGTTGAGGTTAAGGCGTTAACCAAAGCGGAAATCTGTTCGAGTCGGGTTCGCGTTGCGTTGCGTTGCATTGCGTTGCGTTGCTTTGCGTCTTTGGTTTAAAAAAGGGGTGAAGGAAGGGGTCACTGGGGTGTAGTATGATCGATCATCGAAAAAGCTCTTGTCTAAGCGTGCGCAACAAATAAACACTTTTTTTTTTGTATATTCTGGACTCTAAGGCAACGCTTAAACTGGTCCCCATAAATGTACACAATGTAATTACTTTACAATTTGTTGTTGTTGTTGTTTGCGTTACTCGATTGTGTTTTCTTTTTTTTTGTTCTGTGAGGATATTGGAGTGGTTAAGTAGGTTGCGGTGAAATCGGAATCGGAACGGTCGAAGGTCTAGTCTGTCTTGCTTGATTTCTAGTTGGTTTATGGAAAGTTAATTCTTTTGGAACGATCTTTTGGGGAATTTATTTAGGAATGATGCAGTTTTTGGTGGGTGGATGTGGTTTTTTTTATTTTTTTGGATGTGCTTAGGCAAAGTTCCGCATTTTTATTTTGGTAATTGATTCAACAGATAGTTAGAGGTCAGGCAGTGTGTGAAAGCATGATGCGTATATGGTTTTCCGTTTCGAGATTGCGATTGAGAGTAAGTCGGCGAGAAGAGGATCGCCACTGAAAGAAGGTCCTTTCAATGTCCATGTCTGTCTCTGTGTGTGTTTGTGTGTCGGCGAGTGATTGTGTGTCAGTGAAGTGAATAGTTTATTGTCAAAACCAAAAAGCGCTCTTTCCCAAAAGTTCTGGTTTTTCAATCACCTCTAAACGATTGCAGCAATTTCGAAGCAATAGCAAAGCATTTACATGTGTTTCTGTATATATACATGTATATATATATATATGGGAGTGTGTGTTTGGGTGTGTTTGTGGTGTGTGTGTGTGTGTGCATGTGTATGGTGTGTGCGCAATGGAACCTCACATAAACTTTCGGTTGCTGCGGCATCTCGGATCGGAATGCACCCCACCTGTGTCTGTTCAGCGGGGCCAATTCGATGAAGCCTTACACATATCGTTATCGTTATTGTTATCGTAAATCGGTAATTGGTTATCGTTAATCGTTTGCTTGTCGATACATAACTGAACAGCGGCGAAAAGGCATTGCTATATAGTAAATGAAACGACAGAGAAACCAAAGAAATCAGAAATGCACTTAAAGCTGATTCAAACAAAGCTTAGCTTGGCGCAACTGAACGGAATATTCGTTTTTTGTTTTGTTTTTTGTTTTTTTTTTTGTTTTGTTTTTGTTTTGTGGGCTTATTGCTTTTGGCCATCGATTAATTGAATGCTACGTGTCCTTCTACTACGGCGGATACGAAAAGGGAAAGCGAATGCGTAGGCGGCTGGCTCTGGCGCTGGCGCTGGAAAGTATGCTACGCTTTGAAGCGGTCGGGCTAAAACTTTGTTTGAATTGAATTCAGTATCAATATTTTGTATTGTAGTTAAATTAGTTATGTTATAAATTACGTGTAATATATATATATTACTCTCCTTGATCTTGATTTTTGTGTAATTTAGCTTTTTAATCGTCTCTACTCGTAGGTTAAGGTTAAAAAGAGGATAAAGAAGTATGAGAAAACAGAGTACGTTGAAAACCAAACCTAGTTCAAATTGTTCACGCTCGTTTTCGTTACTCTCTATTTGCTTTTCTTTTAGTATATCATATCGTTCTCATCATCATTCCTCATCAACGGCTATTTGTTGTTGAACTCTCATTCTCATTTAATCTTTATGTTTGTTGTTACGTCTTTTTAGCACTTTGACTTTGCTTCGCTTTGAACTTGTTGTTGTGTTTGCTTTTTTGCTTTTGGTACTGGTTCTGGTTTCGTTTCACATCAAAACTCTTCATTCACTTCACATTCTTTTGGTATTGTTTTAGCTCTTTTTCTTATTCTTTTACTTCTTCTTTTTTTTTTTTTTGTTATCTTTTAGACACTTTTATCGCACTATCGCTCGCTTGGTTTTAATTGTTTTTTTTTTGTAGTGTTGTTTTGATTGTTCGAATTCAACGAATTTGAATTGTTAAGGTCTTCGTCCTTCAAGGATCTCTAACTATTACTCGACTGTCGCCTTGTCTACGTCCCACTTCCACTTCCTTTGGCTCCATGCGCCCCAACTCCAAGGATTTGTTTGGTACTGTCGTTGTGTGTGTGTGTGGGGTGTGTTATGGGTTTAACCCCATAGAGAGGTCATAACCTCAACCTTCTCTGCTTTTTGTGGTGTGTGGTGTTTTTGTGGTGTTTGTTGGTGTGTGTGTGTGTGTTGGTGAAATGTTTGCTTTGAACTTTCTTGCTGACCTGAATGGGATCTCATCGCTTCGGTCGATCACTTCCTGAAATTACTCTCTGTTTTTCTAGGGTTTTTCGTTTTTGTTTTCCTGCAACCTTTTCCCTTTTTCCTCCTCTGATGTGTGTGAGTGTGTATTTAATGTGTGCATATGTTGTGGGTGTTTTTCTTTGGGGGGATGTGTGAATCTACTTTGACATTTAGCTTTGGGTTTTCTCTTTTCTCTTTTTTGGTTTTTGTTGTTGTATTGCTTTCAATGGCAGTTCAGGCGGTTGTTGTTGTTGTTGTTGTTGTTGTTATCTCGGTTGTTGTATTATTATTACTATATTTTTTTTAGTTCGATTTACTAGAGTTGTTCCGGATTCCCGCTTTTGATTTACTTCCTTTTCGTTTACTTGGTTTTAATTCATTATTTTGATACATTTTCAATACAAACTATGCAAATTTGGTGTTGTCTCATCGGGTTTTCATTTTTTGTTGATTTTGTGAGATTTGCTTTGCTTCTGCCTGGACTCTCTACTTGCGTTACCTTTCTTTCTTTCTTTATTTTTTTATTTATTTTTATTTCGGTAATTAAGTTGTTGGTAATTAATTAATTAAATCAAGCGTGTGGTTGTTGTTTGGCAAATACAATTTGCAGAATTGGTTTTCGGTTTCTCGTTACGTGTTTGTCTGGGGTTTTTTCTATATGTTATTATGTTTTCATGTTTTATGAGGTGTGTGTTGTGTGTTTTGTGTGCTTTTGTTCCTCTTCTACCTGCTTAGGCCAATAGGTTTTGCTGTTGTTTGTTTGTTTGTTGGGAAAAACGCCTAAATCGATTGAACTACGAGCTGCTTACAAATTATTTCGACATTTCGGTTTAGCTTAGGTATGATTGTTGTTGTTGGTTGCCGACTCGTAATCGTAAAACTAAACAATGTATAGAGACACTGGTAGGATGTGGATAACTCGGTTGTTTCTACTCCGGGTTGTTGTTGTTGTTCTTCTGCTGCTGCTGACGATTATAATATGATGATGGATGGGTATCGTTGGGGATGTGTGGCTTTTGAGTTGCTTTTGGGTTTGCTTTCAGGGGTTTTGTAGTATGTATGTTTGTTGTATATGTTGTACTTTCATTATATATAGCAGAAAATTATGCTTGTTGTTCTCCTTGTTGCTGTTGTTGTTGCTGTTGTTGTTGGTGTTGTTGTTAGCTCACTGTTGCCACATGCCACATGCCACATGCAGCTGCTGGCAACATCCAACGTCACGTACTTCATGCTAATACTCGCGTGCATCTTGGAGGGGGGGGCGAGGCCTGGCTCAGACATCCGCCGTGCGCGACGTGATGCTCGGCGATCGCGAGTGGATGACCACCTTGTGGCCGTTCTTGGTCACGAACCCGTCGCTCTCCACAAGAACGGCGGTCTGTCGTCCGGCACTGCCCGCACCGGGACTACCGGCCGTTCCAGCTGCTCCTGCTGCTCCTGCCGCCGCCGCCGCCGCCGCCGCTGCCGCATCAGCCGGACTATTTACATGGCTCTCTCCATCGGCGGCATCGGCGGCACCATCACCAGCGGCACCTTCTTCAGCTCCTTCCGCGCTGGCATTACCCTCCGCTTCTTCGGGCACTTCTCCTGCATCGGGATCTCCTGCATCCGCCGGTTCGGCGGCATCCCCCAGATCATCATCACCATTGCCGCCGCCGCCGCCTTCCTGATCGGAGGAGGAGCCGCCACCACCGCCGCCCTCGGCTCGCGTCTTGTGCTTACGCCAGGCATGCTGAATGAGGCGGGCACAGTACTCCTCACGTTGACGCCACAGGGTGGAGGACACCGGCTCATAGCCCTCGGTGTCCGGACGGGCAGCGATCTCACCAATCTCGCCCGTCTCCTCGATCGGATTGCCCTTGCGCGCAAAGAAGTCTTTGGTGAGGGCGTCGAGTATGTCGACGCAATACATGAGGTCGCCGCGACAGATGGGTATATCCATCGATATGATCTTGTACTTGTTGGGCTTATGGATCTGCAGCGGTGGCTCCAGCACGTCCAAGAATTCGGAGAGCTGATCGTAGCGTATGTACTGTGTGCCCTCCGGATCGAATTGCTGCCAGATCTCATAGTACATGTCGTAATCGTCGTCGGTCAGACCCTCCTGCACATCCTCGGTGGCCTGACTATAGTTCTCGAGAATGACAGCAATGTACATATTAATAACTATCAAAAAGCTTATAACTAGGTATGAGAGGAGAAACGTTATTCCAACGGTCGCTGAACCACAATTGCCCGGATAGCCTTTGTCGTTGTCGGGTGGATCGCATGCTTCCTCATTGATTATGGCGTCCAGTACACCATCCCAACCGGCTGACGTCGACATCTGCCAGTAGTAATTATTTAGGGATTTTTTTTTGGAAAAGGAATTTGAAGGGAATGGAATTTTAAAGGGAAAGAGTTGCAAAAGGATAGATGGATATATCATCCCGGTTTCAAGTTGATCAATTTTGCAAATTGCAAATAATCGATAGGGAATTGTTGGGATTGGCAGTTGTGCGATCGGTTGGGCATGGTTCGATGCATCGATAGTTATTTGATTGTTAGTTATCGATGCATGTCAGGTCGTTCGTTCGTGGTTTTTGGGTATTTGGTATTTGGTATTTGGTATTTGGTATTGGTGTTAAATTGATTTTTTTGAACCGTGTTTTATGTGTGTGGGCGGTTTGGGAGAGAGAGAGAGAGAGAAGTTTAAGACAGAAGATACAATAACAAGAAGAGTCATCATTAGTCAAACGTTCTTCACCGGGATCGCTGGTCTAAGCAAACACTATGGTAGTTATGGCATACGGTAGGTGGTTAGTACAGTTACGGCTATTTAGTTAGTAATTATACATTGAGTGTGTGGTAGTCGGCATTACGGCTAATAGTTTGGCTTTTAATTTGCTTTGCTTTTGGCTTCAATGAGAGGGGCGAAAAGCCATTCAAAAATCCCCGCCTTGGCCCCGTCGAAATGGGCACTTTCAAGGCGGGTTCAATAAGGTAAAAAAATTATGTATATATATATAGTATATATCTAGAAAGGACTCAAAGCGGCAAAGCGTAGGCAAGCGTTCGCAATTGTTCTCTTGTAAAGCTCGCAGAGTCAATGGACTCCCAAAAAAGAGGTGAAAACTAGTTATAAAGAGTTGGATAGTTAGTGGCGATAGATTAAGTTTTGTTTGGAAAGAGTTGGGTTTTTTACATATATAAAAATAGAGTTTGAGATTTAGTAGGTAAAAAGACAGAGAGATAGAGAGAGTGGGATTGGGTTCGTGTTCCCCTGGGATCTTGCGATCGAATCTAGACGGTTTGCCTTTTTTTATTTTTCTTTTTTGACTTCGGTGGGTGAACTGGAAGGGGGGGTTAGTTGTTTTTTCGGGTTAGAGGGGAGGGGTGTCTTGAGGAAATCTCAACATTTCATTTGGTGTTTGTTGAAAGAGCTGAATTAGATTTGTTTTTTGTACAAATGACTAAAAATGATGCGTATACAGAGAAGCAAAAATGTTGGGACTTCAAAATTGTATTGAAAAAAAAAAAAACAAACAAAAGATAAACCAAAGAGGGAACGAAGCGCTAAATAAAAACAATGGAAAGCTGGTTTTTTTTGCAATAATAAAAAAACTAGGTAAATAAATCGTATTGGATCGTTAAGGCGTTTTCTTTATACAGACAACGTAAGACAACAGAAAATATTAAGAAAATAAACCGATGGGCAAAGAGATAGAGATAAATGAAATTGAAGTTTTATCAAAAAATCGCACTAATTTAGCTTTTACCAACAACTACCGCAGCTTCAATCAACATTGTGATGTTGCCACTGAACTGAAAACAAATGGCGCCACTTCCGTTTCCGGCCATCGATCGACGCCCAGACTCCAGCGATAGAGCGTCGCCGATCGATGGTCAGCTTTTGTGGCGGCCCCTCATTCGCTGTTCGCTGTTCGTTGATTTGATTTTGATTTCGATTTCGATTTTGAATTCACAGCTTTAGATTTTTTTCAGCACTCGGTGGTGGTCGTGGCAACATCACCCAACGACAACAACAATAGACAACATAAACCGTCAACGGAATTGTGGCTGGGCCTCTTACCTGAAAGAGCAATATCATGCTCTGGCCGAAAGTCTTGAAGTTGTAGACATCATTGATGCCGCTCTTCTCCTTCACGTGCATGAAGAAGGACATCCCGAAGATGGCAAAGATGAACATCACCAGGAACAGCAGCAGGCAAATGTTGAACAGGGCCGGCAGCGACATGGCCAACGCGAATAGCAATGTCCTTATGCCCTTGGCGCCCTTCACCAATCGCAGGACACGGCCCACTTTTGCCACTCTCACCACACGGAGCAGGGTCGGCGACACGAAGTATTTCTCGATAATATCGCTCAGTACGAGACCTTTAGCAGCGGATGTTTGTGGGGGGGTAAGAAATCATTTCGGATTGAGTTTCGCAGTTCACACAGTTTCACAGGATTCTTAGTTTTGGGGTAGGGGGTTAGGTGGGTTAGGTTAAGGACTAGGTTCAAATACGACCATAAACACTCGACATAGCTGAAATATGGAAAGCATTAGGGACACGCTCCGCTCCTCCATCTTCTCCAACGTCAGAGAAACATACACACACACACACATTAAGGATGTACATTAAGGATATATAAAGGAAAGCAAAAAAGTAAATTGTGTGATTTGTACAGTTGGTACCAAAGTCAACATACGGGGTACAGTTTGCCACAAAACATAAACATACGGGGTACAGTTTGCACCACAAAACATAAACATGTGTGGTACAGTTTGCCACAAAACATAAACATAAACAGGCGGCACAAAAGGAACAGAACAGAAAAGAAGGAGAGGGAATGAACTGATCGTAGCCTGGTTACAATACAGTTAATTTACAATTACATACAGTCAAAGTACAGTTACGGGTTACAGGGGTTACACACATAGGCTTTAAAGTTTGAACGATTTTACAGCTGGCCTAAGGAGTTGTCAAGGCTGCGCAAAAATCAAAAGAGACACACATTTAGAGAGAGAGAGTTAGAGAGATGGAAATAGAACGAAAACGAAACGAATAACTGAAAACGTTAAGGTTAAAGGTTAAAAAGTCAAAGGTTAAATGGTTAAAACGCTGAACGGTTAACAGAGTAAGAGTTAGTAGTAGTAAGCAGCAACGCCCGTTAGCCGTCGATATCCTTTGGCTGTTATTTTTATTGCGAGCAGGAACAGGAGCAGGCAGGCGATCTTGGCGTTGGTTTTTATAAGCAGCAACAGCGACAGCGAAATCAAAAACTCGGGTATCCCAGATTTTTTCGGGATTCCATTATATCGTTACATTTTTAGTTTTAAGAATTTCGTTTTTTGTTTTTTTGTAATGCATGTTTTTTTGTTACGTTTTCTTTTAGCGATAATCCGCAGCATATTTTATATGTGCCAAATAACTATGTATACACTGCAAAAGTTCGTTCGCTGCCCGCTGAAGAATCAAAATGTTCATTGGTTTTCATATGTTTTCAATCATTTCGGATTATGGTTTTTTGTCGGCTGATGGCAAACGAAACGAAATGCGCTCTAGCAATGGGCATGAGCGGAGGGGCTAAAGGGTTTTTTTTTGGGTGTCGAACGAACTAGTTGCAGGACTTCTGATCTAAACTCTCTGATATCTGATATCGGATAAGGGCTGAGCTGAACAAGACAAGAAGAAAATTCAACTCAAAAAGTAGTCAAGAGTAGTAGTTGGAAAAGCTTCTTATAGTAAAAGGATTTAGGCAGAAATCGGGTAGGGATTGTTGGGGAATATGGGTTTGGGTTCAAGTCCCGCACTATGGGGAATGGCCATGGGAGGGAACCATTTTGGAGGGATACTATATAGTATTTATTTATCATATTTATCTAATGATTATACACAGTTGTATGCTTTTTACTACGTTCATAGTAAAGTACATAATCTCCATCGTAGATTGGACCAAAACCATTAAGAAGATTCAGGCTAGTGCCGCGGTATATCCATCCATTTCTTGGAAACACAATTTGAATTTCGTTTGATTTGCCAGATTTTTATTGCGGGCGGGACCCATCGGCAGGGGGACTCTACATATATGCTATATATGCTATATATGCTATATATCAAGGGCTAGATTCTGGGATCTTTGGGATCACTGGATGTGCCGTTGGGTCCGTTTGGTCCGATCCAGTTCAACGGCCTTGCCAGATCCGCGCGCTAAGACGGTCCGCATGGCCGTTGTCCTGGCTGGGGCCCCGCCCTCAGAGCGGATCACGGCTCTGATCTCTGATTAGCTGGTGGATCCCGGTGGTCATCAGGATCCCCAGTTGGCTTCATACCGGGCAGTAGCAACAGAGTTATGCAACCGACAATCGCACAGAGTTTTGTGGAATGCCCATTGACACCTAACTCTGAATGAATCTTTTGTGTGATTGAATTATTATTATATTCGCTTTGCTTTTATTTAATTGATTTATGCGTTTGTTTTTCTTGTTTTTTTTTTTTTTCTGTGCAAGCCATTTAACGTGTGTAAGAAGGGTGTAAGTGTATAAGTGGTGTGTGGAGTGTATTAGCAGTTGCTTTTCTTTATAGTTTTTTCTTTTTCTTTCATTGTTATTCATGTTATTTTGTTATTTAAGGAATTTGCATTTACAAAAGCTGAGAGTCTCGTTCGGTTCGTACTTGTTTTTTTTCCCTCATCTGTGGTTTGTTTTCGATTGCCTTGAAGCGTGTATTAATATATTCGTCAATGAGGATATCACTCTGCGACTGCCGCAACATCGAAGCCAAAAATACTTATAAGGAAGCGATACTTAGAGGCGCTTTGAAATAAATTGGTAAGCATTTCGGTATTTGTTTTTAGTTTAGATTTTAGATTTTTGGAAAATGTGCGCTTTGAGAACAAGTTGGGCGCGTGAGTCCTGGCGAGTAGTAGTAGTAGTTATTAAACATAAAGGACTTAAAAGAAGCATAAGCAACAGTTAAGTTTCGCAGCTCTTAAATAGTTAAGGTTTACTTGGAAGCTTCTCTCTCGCACAAACATTATTATTATTATTATTATTATTATTATGAATAGGATTAAGGGAAGTATTCCAAAAGTGAAACATAAAACTTGTACAAGTAAGGAAACGCAATACGATCGGTTTGTTTGGGTTCCGTTTTCTTTTAAGGGATTATAGCTTGGTTTTCTTTTTTGGTTTTGGTTCGGTTTTGGTTTTTGGAGTTTGGATTGAGGTTGGGGTCTTGAGGTTTCGGTTTTTTGGGGGAGTTTCGCTAGACAAGATATTTTTTTGGGCGCAATTCGAATTGGGGTTTCACACTTTCGACAGCAGCAGAAATAGTTAGAAGCATCCTTTTTAACGTCCGGCACTCCGGCACTGGGAGATGACGGTTAAAAAGGAGGCTCTCTGTTGCATTGGTCAATGTAGTAAAGCATATTTTAAGCCATCTTTTGTATAGTTCTTGGTTTTTAGTTAGTGGTGCTCTCGTATTATCTGGTATTATCTGGTTTTTGTTTGCTCCAATAGCCAATTTCCATCTGAGTTTCGGAGTTTTCCAACTCGGAGTTTTGTTTTTGTTAATTGGGGATTTCTCGTTCGTTCTTTTGTGTGCTTACGTATGCGCAATTTTCTTTCTTTCTGTTTTTTAAATCTTAATTGTAGTTTCAAAACAAAAAATGTAACAAAAAAATTGCAACAGAAAAATGATGAAAAATATCAGTTCAAGCTTGAACACAATTTCCATGGAAATCTGTTAATTTTTATATATTTAATATCAAAGAAAAGAATAGATATACATAAAGTTAATGGGCAAAAATTACGAATATTTGGAATTTAACGCCAGCAACGAACGACAACAATTACTTGGGGAATTACAGTCAAAATCAACACCAATATTATTGCAATGTTTTACGTTTACTTCTCAACTTAGGCTAAAATAAAGAGTTCAACATCGATTTACTTATTTTACATACAAATTTCGGCAATAACAACAACAACAATTAAAATATTTATCAATAATAATAATTGGTTGATTGCACACTTGCGCAGTTAGCTAAATAAATGGTGTTTTATATACATTATACATTTTATTTTATATACAACTTTTGAACAAGTTAATTTTGATGAATTGTACATGTACAACTGTATTATTATAATTTAAGGTATTAGTTAAGCCGATTTGAGGAATTTAGAAGCTTTATTTAAAATGAAAAGAAAAGGCCAAACAGTTTAGGGTTTTTATTTAAAACGAAGAGAACAGCACCGCAGCTGAGTAATAATTTTGTAAGCAACTTTTGGCTGTAAAACAAGAAAACAATAATGGTTTATAGGGTAAGAAATGACTCTTTCAGTTGACAACAATTAAAATACCCTACAAAAGGGAATACAAATTCGGAGAAAAGCATTTAACACCATTTTTAATTTGTTTAGCTAACTCAGCAAGTGGCAAGCGCATCAAAAGCGAAAACAAAAACATAACTTGGAATACGTTAAGCACAACAACATGGAGCTGCTCATACAGTGATCGTGATCGTATAATACAGTAACCGTAATCTCTATATGAGCACTCGCGATACACAACAAATCGGTTGGGGGATGTGGGGATTACGTTTTGGATTGCTTGTTTATTCTTGCTGGGATCTTTTTGGGGGGATCTTTGGACTTCAATACGGAATCAACATCGAACAACGGAATTACGCATTACGTATACGACAGCAAATTAGCAATTTAACAATTAGTATTTAGGATTAGTAGAAAGTATGGTTAAAGAGAAAGAGGAGCGTACTGTTTGCAGAGACAGACAGGGTTTTGTACATCAAAATATTCACACACATAGCACATAATGCATGGAGGAATCGAAGATAGAGAGTGGAGGATCATTGAACTGAATTCAAAAAATATACAATGTATAACATTTTTTTATTGGAGCTTTGGGGTCGATGGCTATTTTGGTATTTTGGCTTGAAAGGTGGTTTTTTTTTGGGGGGTTTTGTGGTGGGGTTTTAATTTGGAAATTGATTATCGGTTTACTTACCTAAGATGGATAAAATGACAACTACTACATCAAATAAATTCCATGGCTCAATAAAATAGTGATATCGTAAAGCGAATATTTTTAATAGACATTCGGAACTGAAAATAACTACGAATATCGCATTGAGATAGTCAAGGACCGCGTTGTACGTGTCCGACGCATCGTAACGATCGAGTGTCATGGTGAACATGTTCAGACCAATGAATAACATTATGATTATATCGAATTTCTTATCGGTTACTATTTCAAAGACTATTGCTTGTGGTCGCCACTGGAATATAGAGGTAGAATTTAAATCAATACGAAATCATAAATCATGAAAAGGGTAACGAAAACGTAACGTAACGTAATGGATACGGATACGGATACGGATAATCAATCGTTGGACACCGCCAAAAAAAAAAAAAACACATCGGAGAGAAGAGAGAGAAAGGAATAGAAGAGTTTCGTATGAGTACATTTTGGGTTAAATACGTCGCATTTGCTTATAGGTATGTTATAGATATATATAGTATGGTATAAGAGTATCTCAGTTGATTGCATTATTTTATATATATTTGATTTAAATTGATATATCAGTTTATCGGTTTACTTGTTCCCCATTTCGTTTGGGTTCTTGTATCTTGTATATAAAGTATACGTAATACGTATACGTAATATTACGTTTCGTTTGTAGATCTGTGCCAATTGCAAACTTTTTTCCATGGTATGAGGGTTCTGTGGAGCGTCGATCTCGCCGCGCACCTGCAGACGTACAGAGGTAGGCGTATAACAGTATAACAGTAGTTGGGTAACATTGTTTAAACATTGTGACTCAGGTGTGCTAATTAAGTAACATTCATTCAATTGCATCGGTTATCGGTTAAGTAAAAGAGTACACTACACGAGGCGGCATACCAAGAGACAGAGACAGAGATGCATTTATAGTTTAACAGTTTTACAGTTTTACAGTTTTTATAGATTTACAGATTTTACTGATTCACAGTCAGTCTCGGTCTGATGAGTGGTGTCTGTCTGTCTCTTTCCTTCGTCAGCATGCCAGACGCTTGCCGTTGCCTCTCGCTTCTAATTTCGATTTAGTTTCCGGTTTTGAGTTCCTAATTTC
>JAEIIH010025033.1:0-21248 GCA_018904745.1 Drosophila orosa
TACTTTATATTTTCAAAAATTGCATAGTTGGTGTCTAAACCAAAAAATTCGATTTTAGGCAGAGTATGAATGTAGCACCTCCTGCAGTTTAGTAAAAGCAAAACAAGAAAGGAAGAAAACTTTGGGAAGCAAAACTTCATATACCCTGTCGATCTTAAATTCGATCAGAACTAAGCCAAAAATTCATGAATTTCAATCAGGATAACAAGCCAGCAAATGAAGATAATTTTGTTTAAATTATTGAAAGATTGTAACCCATTATAAAATGGGTAGCAAACTTCTGACTAAAATTAGAATACCCTGCAAGGGTAAAAAAGAAGTCCAACTAGCAAATGCTTGCTTTTGGCCAAAGAAACTTTACAAATAGATGCACACACGCAACCACATGCATGCAGCCAGACACACCAAACACCCAAGCACACACACTAAACACTCCCACACCTAGTTGCATTTGTTTGCACACGAGAGCATCGGTTTCCTTCTTTTTTTCTGCCGTTCTCGCTTTGCTTTCCCCTATTCTCCGCTCCTTCTACACTCTTTTCCTTAACACGTTTTCGTAAATATGTTTTTTGTTAATCGTTGTTTTTGGTACAGAGTACAAAACCAAATAATATTTGGGCTGTAACACATTTAACTTATATTCTGTAGGTAATACTAGAAATTAAATTTGAGATAGAAGGAAATTATGAAATTATTTAAAAACTTGTTACAGTATAGCTCCAAGCCTATACAGTTTTAATTAATAACGACTTGTAAGAGTCCTCCATGATCTAATATCAGATAAAATCAGATTTTTCGTCATAATTTTGAATATTCCCTGCAGATTTTATTGAATTTTCAGTGTGGGTCTTTTTTTTCTATTTTAGGTTGTGCATAAAAATTTCAGCAGCCGTTCTGCACTTCAGTTTGGGTTATTTACCCTTAAAAAAAAGCTATGAACACCCAGTAGCCTCGCTGCCTCGGTTAACACTCCTATCCCTATCCGTGCTATTTTTTGCCCCTCTCCAGCCCTAATATTTTTGCAGAAAGGGCAAAAACTTGCATTCGCGACGTCGTTCAACTGCCGGCGGCTGAAATACGCAGTCGAAGCATGAAAGCTGCAAATAGGACGCATAAAAAATGTTACCCGGGGTCGACTGCAGGTGATGGCAGTTAGGTGAAACGGGGGCGGGAAAATTGCGAGTCCAGGTGCACGGGGAAAAAAGGCTACCTAGATATCTTTTGAAATTGATAACATTTTTCAAGGCAAACTTTCAGTTAAAACATATTCTCCAAGAATATCGGCAAGTTTCTGTGACTCACTAATTTCAACGAAGCCTCGCGAATTTAGAATATAAACTTTTTTGTACTGTGCATAAGGGGTAGGGTGTCTTACAGCGTGAAATGTTGAAGGCGTTGGCAGCTGCAAAGTAGCCGACACCGGAGTCTGAATCATTGGAGCATGTGTACAGTGTGTGTGTGTGTGTGTGTGTTGGGTTGTGTGTTTCCCCGGCAGTCTGCGTGTGTGCGTGTTGCTTTAGTTGATTGTTTGCTGGGGGCGGCACCAGGTGTTGGGGCGTGGCAGGTGGCGGTGGAGATCAAAAACCAAGCTGTCGAGGAAGCCAATTTAATTTGATGAAATTAAGATGGCGATAAAAAGATGAGAGAGCGGCCAAAGGAGAAAGCAATTGCTTTTAAATCTCAATTTGTCGGCGTCTTTAAAACCGAAAAAAAATGTTAGATTTCGAAAGCATTCCACCCAAGAAATCTTTGTAATATTTCCTAAAACAATAATTTTCATTGAGCTGTTCTTTTTAAATTCTTTTTGTCACACGAAACTTTAAACCATATTTTTTTCAAAATTGCTAGTTTAATACAAATACTTTAAAAGCTTATACAAGAATTATTATTCTTTAACTAGTTATATATTTAATATATTAAAACTATGTTTTATTCTGTCCCCTAATCCCTACTTTAATTTGAAATATATATATCATTTTTTTTATACGCTTTCCTGGAAATAATTGATATGCTCAGCTGTCTCAGTTTCAATAATCCCAATTTAAAAGGGAATTTACTTTTCTCCTGAATCCCAATGCTTCATATCCGTAATCCGTAATATTTTCTACCTCTTGCCATGGATAGCCCTTCTTGGCCTTTGTCCCCGTCGTCAAAATCACAGTAAACCCTTGACAAATGCAACACCTACACAGAATTATGGGCCCGACTTTCTGTCTGCGCCGAGCTGAGCTCTTGAGCGACTTTCGGCTGACAGATGATGGCTCGAGGAGTGATGGCTGCCGGCAGGATAAATTGACCCCAAAAATGGCGAAGGTCAGCCACGGCTCATGGCTCATGGGCCACGGCTCATGAATTATTAAAGACACAACAACAGAGCCAGTTGACCCTAATCCTCAAAACGGCTGCGGCTGCTCCGGCTTCTGCTCCTGCTCCTGCTCCGGCTGCCAATGATTGCAAAATGTTTAGCCAAATGGAACTAAAATTCTGTGCGAGAAAGTTTTTAGGCCTCCCAAAAAAGCAAAGAAAACAAAACCGCAATGGATTGACAATATTCTGGGGTGAGTCTAGAAAATTCCTTGACCAGTTCGGCGTTGAAAATTTCGTAGGTCCTGCCTGCAGCCAGGGCAAGTAGCACTTTAAATTAATGAACTGAGATTAAGCAAGACAAATTGTTCGTGCTGGGCCCCTCGGGCCGGGCTTCCGCAAATTGTTTTTCGGTCTTGAAAATATATTAATTTGTATTTTGTGTTTGTCTCCGCCCAAACCCCAATAAATCTACAATTTATTGTTATTGATATTGGTGTAAACAACAGAATTTTTGTGCCTGTGCCAGACCCCTCGCAATTAAGAATTTAAGGCGGCGGCGGAAAATTGAATGAATTTTCCAGGAACCCAGGCACAGTTGACAAGTATGGAAAATTTACAGTACCTGCAGCAATCAATTCTCTTCCAGCTTTCTGCTTTTCTGCTCCTCCTGCTTTTGTGACACGCAAAATACATTCGAGCCACTTTCACTTGTGGGGAAACAGTCCAAAATCTCGTGTGGAAAATGCAGTCAATAAAATGGCTCCCCCATCTCCCTCTAGTTCCTGGTCGGCAGCCAAGAAAATATTCATTGAATTTTGTAGTAACAAACGACAAGTTGTCAGTCAGTCGGAGTCAGAGTCGTTGCAGTGTAAAAACAGGGCAATTCCAAGGGAAAATTTATTGCCACACAGGACACCAGGGGAAACTCATCAGGTTTTGAGCCGGGAATTATGCCATTAGATGTTTGATTTGGTTTTCCTGCTTATTTTTTGTACTCCTTTTAGTTAGCCAAGCGAGAAGTACAAAATAAATAAGCAATTTCCGACGACAAGTCGAACAAGCATAAAATGCAATGAAGCAACAATTTTCCAGAGGCGGCAAGGACATTTGTGCAGCTTTGGGGAAAGCTCCTCAAAGTGCTTCTTAACTAAGCTTAAAAGCAATGCCAACAGCAACAGCAGCAACTTTGATTTGGTGTGGAAATTGCAGTTCTACCCATAGATTTCCCCACTGCTTTCTTCTAGGTCTTTCTCTGACAACTTTTTTCAGCCCTTGTTGTTTGTTTTTACTTTTATTGTGGCCTCATTGAAGTGCGACAAAGTCGCCATCGTTGCGACTATTAGTTGAGTTTAGAGGTGGCCTCGAAGGTTGTCATTGCAAGGGGTTTGAAAAGGCAAAAAGAAAAGAAAAATAGAAAAGTATTCAGTTTATACCGGACCTGGTTTAAATCCGTTTCCTAGCTGATTGTCTATAAAGAACAGCTTAGAAGGGGATTAGCTTTGTCATCAGTTGAACCTTTTGTATGACAAATAACATTTATTTAAACTATTTATCTATATCTTTTTATTTAAGCAACAAATATTTTTCTGATAACTTGACAAATATTTAATAGTTAAAACTAAAGCAAGCTGACTTAGGAGAGCTAAAACACTTATCTTTTAAACCTTTTAAATATTTTCTAGCAGTTTTCGTACAACCAAAGCTTAAATACCGTTTAAAATGCATTTACAAACCCTAAATTAAACATTCTAAATCCTTTAAGATCCAGCTTAACTTCTAATACCTTTAACTAATTCAATAAGAGCCAGAACATTGGCCCAAACACGAAGCAATAAGGACATTCAGAGCTTAAGCCGCAAAACACCAGCAGAGACTCATCGCATAAACGGGGTTCCGGTAAAGTCAGAGGGAAGGGCGTAACTGGGTAAAATCAGCGGTGGGAAACTCAGTAGGAGGAAAATCAACGGGAGGAAGGAAAACATCAACTAAGCTCATTTGTGGCCGCCATTCGCGGCAAGTGGCTGTCCAAAGGGGGCCACCGGAATCCTTGGCCAACGAAGCGCGACATCCTTTTCACCTGCTTCGGCGACTTCGACTTTCGATGGGCGAAAAAGTTCCACACATTTCCCCGAACTGTCCTCATTTGTGGTTAATTTTGTTCCGCAGCCTGCGCGCTTATCCTTTGGCAACTGTCACAACTTGGTCGAAACACCATCGCGCTGCAGTTTCGAGCTTCAAGGAGCAGCTAAGTATGCACTGCGATTCAAAAAGCATTATTTATATGCCAAATGTAGGTCAAAAATGAATTTAAGTGGGATTATTTAGAGGTCAGCTTGTTGCAGTTTGAAGTTTACTACAATTCATTTAACATTTTAATAAAAACATATTGCAAAATGTTTTTACTATTAAATTCCTAATAATTGTTTGAGCAAAATATATAAATTCCTTTATTTAAAGAATTTTTTCTCTGTGCTAAAGCCACTCGACAAGTGCCTAGATTCCTCTTAAAGGGAATGGAGAACGGAGAGGACATTGCAGCAGTGTCCTTGTGCTCCGTTTTATTCGCCTAATTTCCGTCGCTTTTCCCCGCCGCCGTTCCCGAGCGCTAATTGGGGGACACCGAAAATCTATAAACAGTCCTGGCAGTTCCGCAGTCCTTATCGCGTTGTCCTTGTACTTGGTCCGAGTGAGTCGACGAGCTCTCAGCCCCGTTTAATGTGCGTCCTTAAGCACAATAAATCTGTTTATCTCCGGCAAATGTCCTGCTCCTGCCCCGGCTCCTACTGCTCTCAGTCTGGGGATCCGGCACTCCTTGTTGGACTCTGCTCAAAAAGTTAACCTGGCCGGCGATAAAAAGTTTCCCCCCTCACTGTCGTTTGTGGTTCCCTCCTCCTCTCCTTGCAGTGTTGGCAGGCAAAATTTGTTAGCTATTTGTGCGGCATTATCCTTGTAGCAAGGAGTGGGGGAAGGAGGAGGAGCCAAAGGACTACGAGAAGCCAGAAGAGACACACTGAAGAGTGAAGCCTCCACATGGTAGCATCAATCATCGGCGGGGAAATTAAATTGCACTTCGGCTTACCTCAGGCTGAGGCGCACGGGAAACAACAGAAAAGAAAAGGTAGAGTTTTTGGGACCATACCACGGGTAGCCTTATGATAGATACCCTAACCAACCTAAATTAGACATAAAAAGCTAAAATAATATAAATTTATTTAGATACTTCTTGCAAACTAGAAAGAAACAATAAGAACAGATTCTGAAAGCTTAAGCGTTTTGCATTAATCGGATCAACTCTAAAAAGGTATTCGAAGATAAGAAAATGTTTTCATGCTTAATAGATATTATCATCACTATTTGTCAACTGATTTTTATTAAATTCCCAATATCGTGTCGTTTTATTGATCAAGAAAGATGATCTGACGATCGGATAGAACCTTTCGAATTATAGAGTACATAAACGACTGAAGCTATAGGAATGACTCAGTCCAACAAAGGGTGTAGTTCGAGTTGGGCCCAAAAGGATCCAAAACCATATCCGTAACAGCTACCTAACCCCTTCCATTCCCCGCAAAGCCAAAGAAGTGCCTTGGCCAATGGCCATTTTCCATGGTTTTTA
Source organism: Drosophila orosa (assembly GCA_018904745.1). Taxonomy (NCBI): domain Eukaryota; kingdom Metazoa; phylum Arthropoda; class Insecta; order Diptera; family Drosophilidae; genus Drosophila; species Drosophila orosa. The sequence goes on from JAEIIH010025033.1 coordinate 5,924, forward strand.
CCTGCTGATGCCGCCGCATCCGCCGTCTGTTGCCAAAAACGGGACTTTTGTAGGCTTTAAGACTGTGCAGTGTGTGTTCCTAAATTTTCCAACCAACCCCTTCTGCCCTGTGCCCCCTTCCGCTACTGCACTGCGGTCATTTGTGGAGCTGGGCAACATTCTCCGCCACCTGTGCCATCAATTGCAACCGCAAAATGGCAAAACAATCAACAAGCAACAACGCGCGACGGGTGTTTGGCCCATACAAGATTTCGAGTGCCTAAACCATTCCCCCCTGTACCCACGCCCCCTCCGAAAATCCCCTTGGCGCACGCCTCTGCCAAAACCGCAACGTGTTGCGAGCGAGGTAAGCGAAATTGTTAGGCCAAAAACGGCAAGACAAAGGAGCCGACTGTGCGGCCAAAGGCAGGGAGTTTACACTCGAAAAATATTAATAAAGGATATTTTAATATAAAACAAGAAGGGAAGTTAACTAATCGAGAGTCGATCATAACTACATAAGTCAAAAACACATTAATTTCAATTCGGAAAGCTTTATTGTGTTGATTTTTATTAGTTTAATAAAACTGCATAAACAGTTTGAAATATTAAATTACTATTACTAGCAATACAATTATATTCTTTAACCTTTAATTCGTTGAGAAACTGTCCACTTATCAAAAATTTGTTGAAAATAAGCGGTTAATTAAAATGCCATTCTTTAGCTGGAAAATTATGTTTTGTTAAGTCTGAAGTCACATGCTTGGCTCATTTTTATTATAATATATATATATTTTTTTTACCTTACTAGAAACCGTGAATTCTATAAACCAACTATTTTAATTAACTAATCTTCCGATGTTAGGCTAAATATTATTTTAAGTTTTTTTTAATTGTAGGAAATCCTCTTAAATTTAATTTATTTCACAGTGTAACTCAGTTTCCATTAAAGTGAGAAGCGAGGAATGATATAGTCGGGTGCTTGGACAGGCTGCCAATCGAAATTGGATCGTTAGTCAAGTGAAATATGACTAAGACTCTCCTACAGAGCTGAGCTTTAAATATTTGAATACATTTTACTAGACTGACAACAAGCTATATTTTTCTACACAAGCACATTAAATATCGAACAATAAATATTGATAATAATTTTCTATTTTATTATATTCTTGATTTGTATTCTAATGATGATCTGAGAATCGATTTCGCGTAGCTTCTTGGCCAATTAAAAAATAATTTAAGATAAGTTCTTTCAATTAACTGATAAAAGCGGTGAGAAATGTGTAGTGAAGCGTATCTTCTTCGTTGTAGTTTTGGTTTAATTAAGTTACTAATGTGTTGTTAATGACAAGTCTTATCTATCTGACAAGTAATCGGCCCTCTTATAGGAAACGTATAAAAACAGAGAGTACTGCTGCTATTAGAGTTAGTAACGTGGCGGAGTCATCTCTGTGCACAATGAAAGGTAAAACGAAAAGGATTATTACTATTTCGGTTTTTGTTTTATGGACTCTCACATTTTCAACAGCCTTTAACCTAATGAACTGGATTTTGGGAGTCTTTCTATTAGGAACGACACAAGGAAGTAAGGTCGATGACATTTGCTATAAGTGGTCGGGTGACCACCTAGGCGATGGCTTTACGGTTGGTCAGACAGATGCCACTATCTGTAGAAGATCAGACGGGAAAGGCGATCTAGTCTCTGACAGTAATACTTGCTACGGTTATTACTATTGTGAGAGTCTCACTGAGTCTCACTCAGTTGGAGTCTGGAACCACTGTCCCACTGACCAGCATTTCGATGTTTTGACCGGAAAATGTGTATCGCCGGAAAACTATCCCTGTGTTTATAATCGCTGCCGGAATGTGAAGAAACCCTATATGGCCGTCGTGAACAGTGGTTGCACGTGGTATCAGCTATGCGCCACTGACGTTATTCTTAAATGTCCCACTGAAAAGCCCTACTTCAATGAGGTTATCCAATCATGCGTGGCCACTAAACCTGCTTATAAGGTTTGCCAGTGGGATATGGGATAGAAATACGAAATTCTGGAATTATTATCTGTATATTACAGTGATTATAATTCCAGACTATTAATAAATGCTATACAACAACCCATTAGTATGATTTGTTTAGAAAAAATACTCCTTAGTTAATTGTACAGAAGGGATTTATAATACTTAGCTTCTAGAGACCATTGCTTATACCTTTCTCTCCTGCAGTTTTAAAGTCATTTTTCTAAATGTACAAAATGACTGCAGTTTGTGTAAACTTTGATAATTTCTATCCTAAAATCAAAAATTTCTAGAGCCATTTCCGTTAGAAACAGCCTCATTACCAAAGACTTTCTAGGTACCAAAAAGCTCAGAACCTATTTGTTCACCAGCCCAATCTAAGCAAATCGTTTTGTCGAGCTTAATTTGCAGTTTCTAACCTGAACCGCCTCTGCTCCTGCCCCTGCCTTGTCCGCTGGGCCATCATCTCAGTTGGCTAATCCCAACTGACTTGGCTGGAAAAGTTTCAGTTGGTTCGGTCGGCGGAAGGCGCCAAGGAAATTCGGTCAAAGGGAGTTTGTTGCTGGCTCGGGGATTCACACCCGCGCCACGGCGACGGAGGAGGTGGAGGAGGAAAGGAAGCCATGCCAAGTGTTTGGTTGTTCTCGGCATTGTGTTTTGGCCATTTGAGAATTTTCCGGAGCGCAATTGACAATAGTTTTGCACGAAAACTTCCACAGAGAGGGCCAGTTGCACTTGACTGCGGCGAATGAATAAACACGAAGGATTGGCCGGAAAAGCACAGGGGGAGCGGGGAAGGGCGGGAGAAAAGGAAAATCCAAGGCAAGAGCAGCGTCAAGGAAAGCATTGGGTAATTGTAATTCCTGCTTTTAAATGCCAGTTAACCAGTTTGCCTTGTTGGGCAATTACTCCGTCGGAAGAACCCTCCTCGCTCTCCCTGGGAACTCCCAAAAACTTTCATAATGAGTGAACACATTCAATTCCAATTCCCATTTATATATTTTCGACAGCCAAATGACTTTCTAAAGAGGCTATTTCAGCCGACCGGGCCCCCCAACTGATTTATACAAATTTAATCAGCAGCTGACTACACAAGAAGAAACTCATTTTTGGGTTTACTCTTCGGAGATTTTTCTCTTAATTCAATTTGCGAAATTTGTTCACAAAACAAAATGTCATACTTATAAGTAACTCTAACTTACTTGAATTTATAGGTATAAACATTTAATTTATATTGACTTAAAGGTTTTATTTAATTAAGGTTGATTACCGAAAAAAACAAGATTAAAAACTGATTTATTAAAACTGAGAGGGTACTTTTGGTGTACTTTTATTTAGCAAAATATTTATTTAAACGTTACCAATATTTTATGCAAAATATTCGTAATATCAAAAGTTCATAAATATTTTTTTATTAAATGTAGTAGTAGCAGTAGGAATAAACTTTTGTGAATATTTATGCTTCCAAGTGCTGAGATTTTATTATTTAATTTAACCCAAAAATATAATAAACTATTAACTTTTTATTTTAATATTTTGCGAGACGCTATATTGAAGCTATATTTTAATATATTCATTGTGCAAACTTACCCTTCAAGTGGCGCAAGCTAATAAATGGCCCGAAAGAGCGCTGCTACCTTTATGACAAAAGCCAGCAACAAAGGAAGGTCCAGGTTAGGGTAAAAAAGAGGGCGGCAGTGGTAAAAAGTGGGCGTGGATTTTGAGCTAGGTTAGTTACGCTCACAATGGCAGCTGTTGCCGCGGGAAAACTTTGGAGCATCAAGTGAAAAACAAGTGGACGACAGGCAGCTGATGTTGACACCGTTTTCTTTTTTTTCGAGGGGGAGTTTGAATTTTGGTTGGAATTTTTGACTGCAAAAACGGTGTGGAAAGGTGAACAGGGTGGACAGTTTTAGTGCCGGGACCTGTACAGGTAAATTGCATGCAGTGAAACAACGAAAAGTCGCCGCTACTAAAGGCAATCAAACTCCCGACGAAAGGCAACATCTGGGATGGGTTGTATCCGTGAAGTTTTCCCCCCTAAAAACAAAAAAAAAGGGAAGATAAATGGCGAAATATGAATAGGTAGTAAGTGAGTCGCTTGCCATGAATATATGAGGTGCAGAATGGTGCGAGGGATGGGGATACATTGTACAGTTTTCAAGTGTTTCCGAGTTTACTTGTTTAAAATAAAGAAAACCACGAATAAATGACACTAAATGGTGAAAAATATTAACAGTTATTGGGTTCAGAATTATATACTATGGGTATTGAAGCCCTTATTATCTTTGATTTATTATTTATTTAAGAATTTTTTAGCAATTTTTCATCATTTGCTCTATTTGTCAAAATGTAATTAAAAAAAAGACACAAATCTCTATAGTTTCCCTTGTCTTTAGAAACTCGACAGCACAAAATTCGAACACAAAAAGCCCCTCAATATAAGTACATTCGAAATTATTGTGTTTATATCGCGAACAGACGGGACGCCATTCTGAGTTCTGATTTCCGAGTTTGTTCCAAGAAGCAGCCGCCAAATTTGTGTCCGAATTAAATGCTCTCTACAAAGACCCCATAGATTGCATTTACAAAATGGACAGAAAGCCCTCAACTCACCGCCACCATTATCACCACCAGCACTATAGTAGCAATAATGACCAGAAGACGACGGAGCTAGCGCCTTACCATCATTTGAGAATGGATACCCAGCCGGCGAATAAAGGGAACGGTTTTGTCACTCCGGAATTGGTTCAATCCTCTCGCGCGGCCCAGAATCCCCAGGATTCCGGACAGGCCTATGTTCAGCAGTATTTGCAGAGCCGGCAAGCCGTATTAACCAATGCATCGTCCACGCAGCGACGGCAATATCAACAGCAACAGCTGCAGCAGCAGCAGCAGCAGCCGGCCATGCAATTCAACGAGAGACTGGTCGAAATCGATCGTCGGAACGCCATCAAGAAGCTGTCGGAGATGCGGATGCAGAAGAACATTCAGACCGTTGACAAGAACATGGAGGCGCTGAAGGAGCTGCACGCCAGCATACCGACAATTAACAAGATCTTCGATGTCCAGTGTCGCATCGGAAGCGGAACCTTCAGCACCGTGTTGCTGGGAACTCTCCAGGGCGAGCGGTGTCTGCTGGAGACGCAGCGCCGGAGGTTTGCCATCAAGCACCACAATCCCACCAGCCACCCGGAGCGAATACTGCGCGAGTTGGAGTGCATGGTTCGCATCGGGGGCGTCGACAACGTTATTGGCATTAACTGCTGCATTCGGTGCAATGACAATGTGGCCTTTGTCATGCCCTACATGACCCACGATCGGTTCCACGACATCTACAAGGTGTTGAGCGTCCAGGAGGTCCGAGACTACATGAGGAACTTGCTGATCGCCTTGCGCCACGTCCACAGGTTCAACGTCATCCATCGGGACGTGAAGCCGAGCAATATTTTGTTTAATCGTCGCACCGGCAAGTTTATGCTATGCGACTTTGGCCTGGCCCAGAGGATCGCCGATGATGGCTCGGTTATTCAGCCGAATGACTTGGGGGCCTTTTCCTTCCTGAGAGACATGGATGCGGTGAAAAACATCACGTTGCAGGACGGCAATTCGGCTCAGGCCGAGGCGGAGGATTACATGGCGAATCGTAAGGCGAGAGCTCTGGGCGGCGGTGGCGGCGTGGATCATCCGCTGAAGGGACCACCCAGCTTCCTGAAATTCCGCGAGCCGCTGACCAAGAAGGACATGGCCAACCAGAAGGCGGATACGATCAAGTTGCTGAATCGCTTGCGGTTCATAAGTCCCCAGACCAATCCCGATAACTATGTGGTGCCCTCTGTGTCGGTGAAAAAGGAGATGCACGCCTCGCGGGCCGGCACCCCAGGATACAGGCCGCCCGAGGTCCTGCTGAGGCATCCGCATCAAACCACCGCCGTGGATGTGTGGGCCTCGGGGGTAATTATGATATCGATGCTCTCGGCCCTGCATCCGTTCTTCAAGGCTCCCAACGACTGCAGCGCCTTGGCGGAGATCATGAACCTCGTCGGCGACATTCCGGTGCGAAAGGTGGCCTTCATGATGGATCGCTTGGTTCTGCTGACGCAGAAGCGGAATCCCCTGGACTTGAAGCGAGTCTGCATGCGACTTCGCTACGCTGAGTACTTCCTAGCGCCCGAAGTGCAGCGGCGGCATCGAAGGGCCGATGGCAGCACCGAACTGTGCCGGAGCTGCGATCAGCCGACCTTCAACTGCCTCTGCCGGAACAGCGCCCACAAACTGGAATCGTACGACGGACTAGACATGTTTCCAGCGAATGCCTATGACCTGCTCTCCCGCCTGCTGGAGGTGAATCCCGAGAAGCGGATCACCGCCGAGGAGGCGCTGAAACATCCGTTCTTCAGCGACCAGCAGAGGATCGCCTCGGGCGTCTCGCTGCATCAGTTGGTGGCCAGGGAATCGATGCCTGCGGCGGCGGCCAGGACCATCAAGCCCTTTGTATCGTTTCCCTCGGAGCTCGCCTCCGCAACCAATATCTGATTTGTTTGTATTGATTATACGCATTCCCTTGGCTTCCTTTCATTTATATTTCATTTAAGTAAAAAACAAAAAAGGGACAGTGACGCCTTTGCCTCTAATTGAATTGTGCAAACAGGAAAAAATACGAGATAATTCTTTTCACAAAAGGTGAAAATATTTACAAAAAAGTACATCTGTTGATATTTAAATTAATCAAGACGTTTTCGCCCAACAAAAACAAAAGTTCACTTCGTATTTTTCTTTTTCAATTATTTCGGTTGGTTTCAATTGTTTTGATTGTTACCTTTTCCGCCTTTTATTCCGGTTCTTTTGGTCACAATTTCTGAAAATCAAAATGGCTATACTCTCACAAAGGGCATTATAAATTAGCTAAGATTGTTGTTTATTGTTTCTACTTATAAAAGAAGTCACTAAAATGGTTCCTAATTTTATATATATGTTATTAAAATGCGCATTCCAAGAATGCATGTCGAAGAAAAAACTGAAAATCAGTCTTGTATTTAACATATCGAATCATATATTTTCCTTAAGATTAAATATCGATCTGTAAGTTTATTCTGATTCCTAGAGCATTCCCACATGCTGCTACCTGTTTTCCCTCTCAATTATTCCCATTAATTTCATTGTTTTTTCCCTCTTTGGGGCCTTACTTCTCCTCCAATTTTCGCTTTCAAAATTATCTTGTGACAATCATGTTTCCATTTCTTTTCTCCTTTTTAATATTTTGCCCGACAGCCATTTTGCGAATTGGTTTTTGTGCGAGCCTTTTGCCGAAGGGAATACATTTCCCCGCTGCCTTATCAATTTGCATTATTGACGCTTGCAAAAAAAATATTATTTTGTTGTCTCGCACACAGAGCCAAAGGTTATAGAATACTTTTTTATTTTCCTCTTGGTTTCCCTTTGCCCTTTTGGCATTTCTGTTTGCCGCAAAAAATTCATGGCTCACTGCGAATTATGTTGACAATTTCATTCTGTGACCAAGAAAAGAAATCTGATATTTATCTGTGAATATATGTGTGTGTGTGAGCTACTGGAAAGTCGCCAAGAAAGAAAGTTCCAGCTGTCGACGCGGCAAAATAGTTTATTAAAAAGTTTCCCCTTTTCACAGAACTATTTTCTCTTCCCTTTTTTGCAATCAAAAGTATGCAGTAGTTTTTTGTGCCAATGATAAATCCAACAGATTTCATTGCCCGCTTTTAAGCCGCGGGCAAAATTTGTTCAAAGCGTTTGTGTTGCGTGGATTTACATGAATTGAATTGACTTATGAAAGCATTTAAAATATTATTTTTAAATACAACCAATTGTGCTTATTTTAGTTTTCCCTTATTTATATTTTTCCAGGGCACAAATAAATTGAATGTCATTGTTTGGTATGAACAGAGAAAGAGCTTGTTGGCATTTCAAAATTTCTATGTAAATTAAGTATTTTTTAGACAGGATAAATGGGTTGAATACAAACTAAATTTTGTATCTTAATTTTAAATAAAATTTGAGAAACCCTGTTAAAAAAGAGTAAACACAAAAAGACGGTCAAGCTACGGTTGTTAACATCTTCCGCCCTTTAACTTCCACTGTCCGCCATTCGACAGGAAGAACAGAAGGCACAAAGGGCTTTTAGGCGCTTCGTTGGGGATCAGAATGGCCGCAACAACTGTGCCACGGCACTCACACTCACAGTCGCACCTTCATGCTGCCACACGCGCCGCCACACATATTCTCACATAGAAAAGCTCACGTACACTCAGAGAAGTAAGATAACATAAAGAATTTTGGGCGTTAAAAGTAGCATATATTTTTCGTTGTGGCTTTGAAAATCATAAACCAAAGTTTCTACACAATTTCCAATAATTAAAATGTTATAGGAAATGCAGAAAAATAGAAGCAACTTTGTATAAAACGTACAAAACGTAGTATCTACTTAAATAAATTTTGAGAATTAAAATAAATCTAAATTTTTAACACTCCATCTTTGAATCAGCTTAATACAAATTTTCAAACTTTAAAAAACACGTTTTTCCATTGCCGAAATTATTACTTTAAAGCAGTGCGGAATTTTTTGTACGGTGTGGTACTTCTTTCCAAGATACACTCGCTATGGCTGCACACACTCACACATACTGAGATCCAGCTCCCCGCGGAGCCATAAACATTTCTAGCGCTCGCCTGTCCGCTCGGCCACAAAAGCCGCGTGCGCAACTCACCGGACACAATGCGGCTTATCAACACGGCAAAAACGGAGGAAAAGCGGTTGGGAAAATCGTGTAGGTGGTAACAGTGGAGGTTGAGGATGGAGGATGGAGGATACTGAGAGGGGCAAACTAAAGAGACAGCTCTCGTATTGCCCCTCGCATCGCATCCCGTTTAGCGCTTTATGGCACATGATAGATTAGTCTGGCCGCAGGTGTAACCAGTTGCGGCTTTTTCGGTGGCTCTCCTGTTGGCTCCTGTTTGGCTTCTCTTTGTCCGGCTCCGGAAAACCCACACCCCCTGTCGCCCCGCTGCCTATTCCCCATTCCGCGTGTCCAACACCATCGGGTTTTCCGCGATAGCGGAGCACGTAATTAAGTAATTAGAGGAGGCAGCACTTTAAGCTGCCCGGGATGATGGGTGTGTGAGCAGTGCTGCAGTGTGTGCTGTGTGTATGTTATGTGTGTTCTGGCATAGCTGTTGGATTTAATAAAACATTTTTGCAGTCAGCTCCAAGGGAATCGTTTCAGTTTGGTGGTATTTTTAGGCACTAACAGGAGTATGCGATTTATAGAGAGAGCTATTTATGGATTCTGGGGAAATGAGTTTGAGTTGAGTATAAATTTGCAAATTAAGTAGAAAACTAAGTTATAAGCTACTTAAATTAAATATAAATGTATAGCTTTTATATTAATTAAGGAAATGTATTATGCAGAACCAACACATTCCCAGGTCTTAAATGCGGTTTTCTTTTCTATATTCACAATATATTTTTTTAAGCAAACTTAACTTGTATCTATTTTCCTATTTATTTACTTTTCCCTTCAATATATCTCCAGCCTCCCTTTTTAGTTGCTGTAATGTAGGCAACACTTTAAAGGCGAAAAATAGAAAGCAAATACCGCAGGGTGCAATGTCCTGGAAGCGCGAGCTTCCCGCTTGACTGTTGACTTCGTGTGCATGAAGTCCTCGGAACCTCCTGCAGGAGCTCCTCCCGCTTCGTCACCATTCATCTGTCTCAGTGGCGCATTTCTGCTGTCAGTTGGATGTTTGTTTGCCCGCCTGTCGGGCTTTGTTTGCTTTCCGCATGCGTTGCACATTCAACTGTGTCCCCGCCACCATCCTTTCTCCCAATGACATCGGGTCTCCCAACTCCCCAACTCGCCAACCCCAACCGCCTTTTAAAGGTGGCGCCAAATGGAGCCACATCGATGACGATGATGATGACGCCAAAGCCAGAGTCAGAGCCGGAGCCAACAGCTGCTGACATCCTACGCTCGTGTCGGGTCACTAAATGAAGAATGATGGACACAAGGCGGGACACTGGAGGACCGAAGGAGCTCCCCCGTCTCCTTCTGCATTCTTGGAATATTTTGTCATCTTCAAATGGGATTTATGCTGCTTGGGTCTCGGGTGTCCCGAGTGTCATTGTCATTGTCATTCAGTGCAGTCGTGCACCCGGCCCCCAGTTCACCTTCTTCAAACTTTAAAGTTAATTGGAAATTGTTTTTTCCTGCTTTTTTAGCAATTTCCCGGGCTTTCCCACCTATGATTTGCTTGTGTTTGGTGTTGGTGCCGCCGGCCAATCGTGAAATTTGCCGTACAAAATATGGATTTATGTCAGCAACAATAGCCGGGCGATGGTACAACAACAATGTCATCGCCCAGCCAACATTGCAGCTATTTTTAGCGCTCTTTTTGCACTAAGAGAAATCAATAGTAATTGTAATACATATTTATAAAATGGAATGCCATAGCAGAAACAGCCTTAAATTACGATACTTACGAACTTTTGCTCCTGAGGTAGCTTGCTTTTTGAAAAGATTATTTGCGCGACTCTTTTATCCTGTTCATCCTACATTTTCCTAAGGCTCTCGTATTTTTGTTAAGTGCATCTCCTCTTCATGGTTGTCAGCTGCTAGCTGTTGGCAATGCATCACTGATTATGAAAAGCTCGCTAAAAGCTGGACTCATGATATATTGCCTTTGTTGTTGCCCCTCGCAGCGTTGCATGTTGCCCGTGTAGCTGGTGTTGGTGTTGCTGGTGTTGCTGCTGTTTTGCGGTATCATTGCCGCTGATGCGACTGCCAGATGTTAACGGCATTCTATTGCCATCATCGCACGTAAGCGACACGACACAATAATGAAGTTTTATGCTTTGCCACCTGCAATACAAACCCATCCCATGATGGGCATCGCCGGCATGGTTGGAAAATGCGGGAAAAGGCAGTGGAAAGTGCACACACACACACCAGCACTCGCTGCAATCAAACGGAAAACGCTGGCGATTTCTTTTGACTTTTATGTGCACGATAAGTATGAGTACGAGTGCGAGTGGGAGATATGGGAAGGCGCTGAGCTGTCTGGGAGTTCGTTAAGGGAAACCTCATCAATAATGCCTGCAATGCCGGTCAGTGAGATGATAGTGTATCCGAAGGTGGAGAGTGAAGCAGAGCCAAAGACAGAGAGATATATCCCTGGATAATGAGAAATAATAACCTGTGGGTGCAGTCTGGTTCTGTAAAATCCCCCTCAGTTGTATTTATGACAGTTTTAAGAGTCTGTTCGTTTAATTACTGGCGGAAAAGGTGAATGGCACATTGATTGGCAAAGTAAACGTTGAGAATTCGTTAAATGAAATAAATTGAATACAGAATTAATTGAAATATCAGCAAAATTAGTACAGTCCTTCAAAATATATTTAAATAAGTTTCTGTGAATACCAAGCACTTTTTAATATAGCTAAAGCATTTTTATCAGCTGTCAGTGGAGTGATTATGGAATCCCTGAGGACTCCCCCAAATAGTATCCACCACGGCGTACTCCATTAAGGTCGCCTGTGGGTTAACTCTCCCACCGTTATTAATTATTAACCCACATAACCTCCGCGGCCGGCCGCAGGAGTCCATTCATAAATTAAACAATTGCGGCCGAGCCCAATCCAGCTGCAAAAGGTGTGAGCTGTGACATGACGTCAGGTGGCATTAATGGAAACGGCAAGCCGCGCTAAGCCAGAAACTTCAGGTGACAAGTGACAAGATTAATTAACTGACGCCAGCAGACGAACAAAAAAGAAAAAAACAAAAAAAAAACGAGAAGCAGGAAAAAATAAAGAACATAACGACACGAAACGAGGACAACACTCAGGGACAACAATGAAACATAACTGAACATGGCCATGAAACAGTTGTGAAATCACAAAACTGTCCAAACACACACAGACGTCACGGAGTTGCCACGTCAGACGCCGAGGTCCTCGAGGAGAGCCGAGAGCCGGATCCGGACGGGGACCCGGAGTCAGACAATCCCTGCGCCTAAATGACAATGGCAAAAGTTGCCGCCGCTGCCAGGTTTCGCTTTCCTAATTTTAATTAGCCGCAACAGGAGACCACAACAAGTTGAGCTAAAATCGTCTGGGACGCCAGTGACATTCAAGTGATACTCTTTCTATAAGATAACTGTTTGGATTTTTAAAGCTCTTTAAGAATATCTAAAAACCATAGAAAATATTTATATTTAAGAATGGAGCTTACAACAAGTACGTAATCTAATGATTTCATGGTTTTCACAATTAAGGAAATGTATTTAAAAGATAGTATTGGATAGATAAATATTGGAAAATGTTAGTAACCAGTAGACTTTGATTATCTGCGTAAAAATCAATAAACAACAGCAACAGAATATTAAATAATTTAATATTATTTTCACAAAAAGTGGAACAACTTAATTTATAATAATATGTATTATTTTTGCTTCCAAATTTCCCATAAAAAACAAGCCCAATTCGTAGAGTATTTTTGGGCGAATTTGTCTCCGCGCTTTGTTGCCACATTGTTGTGGGGGCAGCAGCTGCAGGTGCGTGTAGCATTTATGAACTCGTTACACGTAATTAGGGTCAGTGTGTCTCTCCCGTTACGCGTTACCTCTATCTCTATGTATCCCTCCCTATCGCCATGGCCCTCTCCTTCCTATCGCAGGATCTCGCATTGGGCTTTTGTGTGCGGGTACGTGTGCGGAGTGACAATTAATTACTGAAACTCAAATGCAGTAGCCGGGATGAACGGAGCGAACAGCGGCAGTTGTTGTTGTTCGGGCCTATTGAAATATAAAACCGCGTTTTTTGGGCGCCGCCAAAGTCATAAAGCTTCATTTTTTGGGTTGACTTTAATTAGGCAGAGTACACTTGGCGAAATATCATTGAATATACTAAAATATTTGTTTTATAAAAAATAGTTTTTAAATGTTTTGCAGAGTTTATAAATTCTAGTTGAAATTCGAAACACAGTGAAGGAGTAATTATATATGTATTCTTGATCAGCATCAACAGCCAAGTCGATCTAGCCATATCCCTAAAAATGAGTTGTTATAATTTTTTATACATTTTATAAGGGGTTATACATCATTAAAATTGTAAACAAATTTAAACTAAGAATGTAATTTTTAAAATTTTAGATTTAATATGCAGGTTTGTTAACCTAATGAAAACTAGCATATAAAAAGCTTTTCGATTCAAAAATAATGCTTAGTTTTGATTGATTTACCATTCGGTCCCTGGATATAACTGCAAACTTTAAACGTACACAATATTTTATACATAATACATTTTATTATGGATAAACTTCACTGAATTCAAGGTTAACAATATTTTTTCTCAGTGCCGTGGAGCACATGTAAATTAGGAGGAGTTCAGGTGCCACGCCCCAACGCCGGCAACGAGTGAACTATTTATGATGAGAAATTCATGCATGTTGAGTGTGGGTGTGTCCTCTTAGTCCTCTTGGCCACCTTAATTGGCAGTGGCCGGTCGGTTTTAATTAGTTTTCGCAACGCTTGAAGCCTGCTCCTGTTCGGTGCTCACTGTTCCTGTTCCCCGGTACCTGCGCTCCCTGTTTCCATGCGTGAATTATTATGCCCAGCGTAATATACCATATATAAAAAAATGAGCGCCAAGTCCTGGTCTCGGGGAAAATTATGCAACAGCGGGTATTTAAGCCACACTGTAGCCGTCGATGCCGCCGAACTTAATTGAGTTGCATGTGGCACCGCCACCAGCTCGCAGCGACTCCCTATTCCTCCCTACGGCCTTTTGGTCCGTGGATTTTGGCCCCGTTTATTCAGTTTGGCCCGAATAGCAGCAGCGGCGAGTTGAGCTTTTAATAAAGCGAACGCCGCACCAAAGTTCTCGTATCGGGCTCATTTGTCACTTGTGCCCTTCTGTTTATTCCCTCTAATTACATGGCCACCAATGGTTTATTGTTCGGGCCGAAAAATTTGCATTGCATTTGGGAAAAACAGAGAAAGGGAAAGGGAATGGAGAACATTTTGGTAAACTTTTGTTGTTTTTTTAATGCAAATGCGCGGAAAATATCCCAAATTCAATGAATAATATCAGGGGAAAATGTATTTACTATTTACAAGTAAATAAAAATGTGTTCGGTTTCAAGAATACATCATTAAAATTATAAAACCATTAAATAAATTTACATTTTATTGCTATATTATAATTAAATTTTTAAATACCAAAATAAAATAATAAATATCACATTTAAAATAATTTTATAAGGCGTCTCAAGAACATAAACCAACATCGATCAATTTTTGTAAAATACTTTTTTGATATAAATTATACATTAGTACTTGGAATATTTATTCCTCTTGAAATATTTCACTAAAACTCGATTTCAATTAGAGGAAGGAACATTTCCCTATCTTTCTGTGTCAAGGGTGTGACTTAATCGGAATTCGAGCCAACTTGCCATGTCAAAGGTGAGAAAAAGAGTTGACTTCAGAAGTCTCTGTTTGAACTGAAAATACAACCAATTATTGGGAAACCAAATTACCAAGCAAACTGCACACAGAAGTGTTATTCCCGAAAAAGAGTTCCCAAACAAACTCTGCTGGACAACAAACAAAAACGTTTCGAAAAAAAGTGAAAGAACCAACTCATGAAATTTAATGAAATTATTTCAAACTGCAGCCCCGGCAGGCGGAAGCTAGAATTAGAAACAACTTTCTATGGAAGATGCTGTGCATTCAATTAGAAATATCTTCGAGACCGGAGTCCAAGTCCGGGGTCCGGGGTCCGGGGTCCGGGGTCCGCAGGCAATGTCAAAATGATGTGGGAAAATAAATATATTTTACAAGCAAATCAAAGGCGAGAGCGTTCTTGAACCATTTTTAATATGGAAATTGATATGAGGTGAACACTTTGCGTTCTGCCTTGCCCTGCTTTTCCCTCGCTTTTGCTTTGCTGCCGAGCTTATTTATGCATGAAGATGACTTTACATTCCCTGGCAACGGCCACGGCACCGGCAACACTTTTACGGTTGTCCGTTTGCTCATCTGTTTGGTTACGGACTGTTGGACACTGAAATTCCAAGAGATATATATTCAGGGGGATGAGAACTGTAGGTGGACGAGGGGGAAGGGGCTTGGGCCAGATCTGAACGAGTTGTGTCTGTGAAAAAATATTTATTTGACTACCTTGAGAGAAGGCAGCCCTGAAATCCCTCCTGCAACTTATTATCTGCAGTTGCACTCAGGAAAAAAATATGGAAAATAAAGAAGATCATCTAACAAAGTGTTTGGAACCATATTTTTATAT
>JAEIIH010025037.1:0-13104 GCA_018904745.1 Drosophila orosa
TTTAGAAGCCTAAACAAGTAAAAACTAGCTCTTAGAAGCTTAAACTATTACAAAACTAGCTCTTAGAAGCATATATTATTAAAAACTAGTTTTTATGTTATTAAAAACTAGTTTTTATGTTATTAAAAACTAGCCATTAGAAGCTTAAATAATTAAAAACTAGCTCTTACAAGCTTAAATTATTAAAAACTCACAATACTCTCCCACCAAAACAGGTGTGCGATGGCGTCTGGGCTTCACATAGACCACAACTCCAGGGTTTTCCTTGGCAAAGTCCACCAAATGGTTCTCAATAAAGTCCCTAATAGTGGGAATAACATTAATTAATACATCTTATTAATTATTAATTAAATTTAAGGCTTTAACTTACCGCATTCCTCTGCTGGAACCATTGTTTTTGCAGAACTTCAGAGTGAGTCGCTGCAACTGGCAGACGTAGCGCCCCAAGCCATTTTGCAAGGGAGCCCTTGGAAAGCCGGACTTCAAGAACAAGTGGCTATTTGACATTTTATGTTTGTTTTTAATTAAAATGTGCTTAAATATTAATTTTTAACAACTTTTTGTAATTAAAGAGGCGACGACGTAACAGCATGCCGCAAACAGCTGTTTCTCTTTGCTGCGGAACTAGCTATTAAAAAGCTAGAATTTTTATTTTTATTTCTCTTTGGTGCGGAACTAGCTATTAGAAAGCTAGAATTTTCTATTTTACTTAACTACTATTTAATCCCTACATATTAAATATTACTATTCTTTTCTTTCAAATAAAAATGTATAAACACAGTAAGCTTTTTTAAATCCAACAAAAACACAAAAGGGAAGTACTAATTCTGTAATTAATTTAAGTTTTCAGCTACTTTTAGCCTGTGGACCAGCTCATCTCCATCGAAAGACAGGGATGTTAGCCACAACGCCTCCCATTCGCTGCTCGCCATCCCTGTTCTGATAAAGGCACGAAGAAGCGGCACAAAAGGGAAATCGTGTAATGCAGGCGGCGTCGCTTTTCTTTTGATTGGAAAACTACGAAGCGCGGAGTAGAAAGCGTGTGCAACGTGTAAAAGTGGAGCGCACGCACCGAGCTGGCCTCGTGGCTTATCATCTGTAAATAGAGCGAAAACATGGCCACTGTAAGCATAAAAACTATGATTTTTAATTGTAAATTAAGACTTGTAAACAACGCACACACACTCAGACTTTTGCAGGTTCGAAGTTCTCCACCAAACATGTTCTAACCGCCGACGACGACGACGACGAAGAGGGGGAGGAGGAGCAGACGGAGGAGGACGAGGAGGAAGAAGACTCCGCCAAGTCTGGTTCGACGAGCTCGTTCAGTCTGCAGGAGTGCATTGACGAGTTTCGGGCCCGTCGCACTCGCCGGGTGTCCACGCACAGTCGCGACTGCGACAATAATCGGGATCCTAGGAATAATCGAGAGCCCCGAACCCGTCGGACCATGGATGCGGACTTAATCAACCAGAATCGCTGCAACAAGGAGCAGGAGCGCAAGGGCAAACCCTGCCAGAATGGCTTCTGTTATTGCTTCACCAGTGACAGCGGCGACTGCGGTTCCACAGCGCCGCCACGTGACCAGCACGTGCGACTGCCCCGACGCAGCAGGCGGTCCGAGAGCAGCAAGGTCTAGTCCCTTAAACTAACTAAAAGTTCTGTGTGTTAACCAGGTTATTTCCCCTTTTCAGTTCACCAAGCAGAACAATCTGGGCAGCCAGGAGAAGCCGCAGCAGCCGGAGAAGCGCCGCCTGAGCGAGCCTGTCAATGTGAAATCCTCGCTTACATCTCCTTTCACTGCTGTCAGTCGCCTGCGTGCCGTTGGCGGTGACAGTGAGCCGCTTATCCACATTATCCAGGAGCTGCGCGACAATTGTGTGGTGTCCGAGGTGCGTGTAAACAGGCAAAAGCTACCAGGAGCCAGTAGCAGCAGCTGCAGGCACAGAAACTCTCAATTGCAAGGCCTCAAGGCAACCACTACCAAGCAATTAAACTACGAACCCATAGAGTACAAGCCCTCGGCTCCTGTGCTCTCCAACATCAGTGAGCAGGAGTCGGCTGTGGAGGAGCAGCACGAAAGGGAGATGTTTGCAGGGCACAAAAAGGAGATGTT
Source organism: Drosophila orosa (assembly GCA_018904745.1). Lineage (NCBI taxonomy): Eukaryota > Metazoa > Arthropoda > Insecta > Diptera > Drosophilidae > Drosophila > Drosophila orosa. The sequence continues at coordinate 2,117 of JAEIIH010025037.1, forward strand.
CGCGGAGAAAGAAAAGGAGTTGCTGTTCGCGGAGAAAGAAAAGGAGTTGCTGTTAGCAATGCAAGAGAAGGAGTTTCTATCCGCCGAGCTCTCGAGTCGCAGAAGCTCTCGTTCTCGTCGCAGCTCTGGCGGAGGCGGACGTCTTTTGCAGAAGCGCCTCTCCCTCAGTGAAGCCAAGTACAAGCCTCGCGATAATCACAAACCCCCACCGCCAAAGCCTCCGAGGTGCAGCTCTCAGAGTCTCACAGATGGAACCTCGCTTACCTCCACAAATCCCTCGGTACGCGAGGCAGAGCGGGTCCTAGACGAGTTTCTGCGCAAGCGAGGAGTCTGTGTGCCAGTAAGCAATATCACCAAGTCAATGCATTCGAAGGAGAGTCAGCGCAGATCCTATCCCATGGGTGAGTAGCTTAAGTCCAAGGGCACCAAATGAAACCGTAACCGAACCTCAAACTAAGCTACGTTTTTAGCCAATTTAGTTTTACCTACAAAAAACCAAATGTATTTGCCAAAAATAAAGAGTTTTGTTTGCAGAAAATGTAGAGTTACGGTTTCATTGCTTCCTAGTTTCCTTTTTCTTATAAGTTAATCTTGCAGCTGAGGTGGAGAAGCCCAGGAAAAGTCCCAGAAAGTCACACCTGCCCACCTGTCCTTCCCTTAGCGACATTGAGCGCGTGGTGGAGTCCAAGCGGGGCTCGCATTATGCCAGGAATATACGCCAGGAGATAGGAAGGAAGAGTGAAGCCTCCAAGGAGATAATTCTGGGATGGACAGAGCCCAAGATCAGCGACATGCTCAACTACGAGGGCAAGCACAAGGCCAAAGAGTTCGAGACACATGCTGCCCCAGCTGAGCCACAAGTGCCCATTGGCTGGCAGGTTCCACAACCAGTGATGCCCAAAATCTCCCTGGACACTGTGGATGGCAGCATGAGTGAGAATCTCGTGGCCAATATGGAATACAAGGATACACCCATCAAATATCCGCGTGGAATCAAGACAACTGGCGGCCAGGCTAGCCAGAAGTTTATCTGGGGCGAGCAGTGGCGCAATCTGTCACCCTGGAAGGGCCAGAAGACCCAGAAACTCGGGACCAAGTCCAAGAACTTTCTTAATAATTCAAAAAAGAAGATACTCCGCTTTGTTTCACCCAAGAAATCGAATCAGCAGGAGGAGCAACCACCAACCAGAACACCTCCCAAACTATGCACCGTGGGAGTGCAGACCTCGCAGTTGGTTCTGCATTCGCAATCTCCTCCTGGGAGCTACCACTCACCCATGCAGACCACGCCCTCTGGCACCACTACCTCCACTGGCCGCCAGCAGGCATACTTTGATTTCGAGCGCAAAGTAGAGGCACCAACGCCGCCAAAGAAGCTGCCTCGAGCCAACCGAGCACGCAAGCTAGATTTCCAGGCAGAACCCACGGCGACAGCGGCCACCTATCGTTCGTACCAAAAAGATCTCGATCACGATGTGACCATCAACAAGATGGGCTACCTGTTGAGCAGCATTCGGGCCAAGCTAGAGGCCAGCGATGAGCGAGCATTGAGAACATTTCGGGTGAGTTTTTAAAACACATTTTAATCGTCTGATGAGGGAGGAAGTCGAATCTTAAAAACTAGACAACACAGAAGATGGCGCCGGTGGCGTAATGGTCCGAACCCAAATAGTGATTGGGAATTTTTCCTACGCGAAAGCAGGTTTGCAGTGTAGGCAGTGAGTAGACGCTGATGGGCAGTAGCTTGTGCTTGCTCTTTGAGGAGCGTGAGCTAAGGATGTAGTCCACGGTGATCCAGTTGTTTTGATACGCAGAAACAGTGCCCTCGCCTGGATCGATGAGATCAAAGAGCAGCGCTTTACTGGCTTCCTCAGAGTTCCTCTGGCATTCCTCACCAATTAACAGCCTGATGGGTGAGTCGCATATCTCGCTGTTGAAATCCCCAGTTAAAACCACAGGTGTTTCGTCTGCAGTAAAGGTTTTCAGCTCTCTGAGAGCTCTGCTCACTTGGGCACAACGCACATCCGATCTTTTGGGGTTGTACAGCAAGTGAGTGGTGGCCACCACAAAATCCTTGGGTTCCTCATTATTTTTAAAGCGAAACTTGGCAAACAAGGCCACCATTTCTCGGTTAAGCAGAGCCACATCGGGATCATGCAGCTCCACGGCCTGTTGATCCAACAATTGGAACTTGGCCGAGTCATAGACAATGGCACAGCCATCCGTTCGCTGTCCCGTCTTCTTTTTGTAGACATATGCCAGTCGTCGGCCGCTGCCCATGCGCAGGCCTTGTATAAAGGGAGCCAAATGATCGAATTGAATCTCCTGCAGGCACAGGATGTCGGGATTCAGGCGTATCAGCTCCCGTTGGAGGGTTTGCTGGCGACGACGCCAGGTGAGCAGCTCCTGCTGGATGTTCTGGTACAAATAAAGATGCTCCACCAACAAATCCTGCGCCAGAATGTTGTACGAGACCAGCTTGAAGGTGGCCAGCTTGCTGTTGTTCCTCTTGCCACCCGGAACTGGCGTCCAGCGTCGGTTGTAATCGTAGCTGGATTCCATTTTCGTGTGCTTTTCCCTGAAGCTATTTTTGATATTGATGAGTCGCCTGGCAATTGCGTTGGGAAATGCAGGGATCAGGGCTTTGTACATCTCCTCACGAGTGATTCACCATCAGCCAGTGCCTCGCGCCTTGTTATTATTATGTTATTTTTATTAAATTTTAAAAATTTGCTGCCAAATGTGACAGCGAAAGGGAAGGAAGAGGGGAGAAAAAATGCTTGGGTCAGCTGTTTTTGATTGGTTTGCTTTACTCTTCTTCGTATGGCCTGGCGATTGTTATCGATAGCACGATAGCCCGCATTGGTCTATCGAAATTCAACTTTGTAATTTTACATGCATTCTTGTCTTTACAGGACTGCTCTCGCTCTGATCCCCTGCCCAGCTTTGATTGCACTGATGGACCAACCAGCAGCCTGGCCACCACTTCGGTGGCCACCACCTTGAGGATGGCCCATCACCAAAGAAACGACAGCGAACCCATTTACTCGGAGATTGAGGAAGACTGCTTGCGCTTTAGGGGTAGTCCCCATCATGAGGTTAGGACTGCAGCACACCTAAGCAATGCCACGTCTACGTCTACGCCTAGTTCCACGGCCTATGTGAGTGCCACAACGCCGGTGGAATCGCCATCACCCGCTGATCTCAGTGCCATGTACGCACGAGTGCAAAAGACGCCCAAGAATTCGCCTCAGGCGAAGGCTCAGGTGGGGCAGATGCCCAAAAACTTTCCTCTGGTGGTGCAGATGCCCCAGAACTTGACTGAGGTGGTGCAGATGCCCAAGAACTCGTCTCAGGTGGTGCAGATGCTTAAGAACTCGCATCAGGTGTTGCAGATGCCCCAGAACTTGACTCAATTGAAGTCTCAGGAGATACAGATGCCCAAGAACTCGTCTCAGGTGGTGCACAGCGAAGATGAGGTGACTAGGTTGGTTCAAAGACCTAAAGTGCAACCTAAAACCCAGATAGTATCATCTGAAACGCCACAGCCACTAATAACGGCTGCTCCCAAGCCACCCCTGGCCTTGGGTCACTTTCTACACGAATCCCTCAAGAACGGCAGCTTCTTTCAATTCATGCCGCTGCCCGAAGAGCCAGGCAGTAGCTCTGAGATTTCCGAGAGCACCGGATCATCGGTAGTTCATCAACCCAAGCTAAAGTCACCGCCGCCCCCAACTCATCACTCGTTGAACAACATCAGTGAGAAGGATTCGCCGCCCAAGAAGAATAGGAATCTCTCCCGATCGGAGCTCTCGCTGCAGCGCAGTGAAATCTTCCTGGACAACCTGTGTCGCAGTGAATTGGTGCTGGATCGGCTGGAAAAAGTGCCCAATGTGAGTGATAAAAACAAGAAAATGCTTTAAACTTTATAAAACCCTTTAAAAAACCTCCTTACAGACCTCTTCCCATGTGGATTCCGTGTCTTATGATCTGCCTAACGAAGGCGTCGAAGAGCTGTATGCGGATTACAGCAGCTCTTCGTTTGTGACCAATGATTATGGCTCGGGGCACATAGAGCCAGAGCCAGAGAACCAAAGTACACCAAAAAAGAGGAACCAGCAACAGCAGCAGCAAAGTCAGCGTTTCACAACCAAGGTAGAGATTTTTGTAGACTCCCATTAGGGGACACACTCTGTTCATCATGTAAATAGCTTCTATCATTCATCACACACACTGTATACTGCTTTCCTAAGAAATACAAGACTTCGTTTCGATTCAGTAGTAATGGTTTGTCTTTCAGCCCGCCGGCAATCTAAGCATTGATATTAACGATGGCCCAGCCACGCCGCTGCGTCCGAATCTCAGCTTCAGCTGCCCCACAACGCCCCAGCAGCAGGCTGAGCAGCAGCAACAGCAGCAGCAGCATCAGGCCAGCAGCCTGCACAACAGCTCCAGTCTGGGCGAGCTGCCCAGTGAGAGCCAGCTGATGTCGGTTAGTGCTTTGGCCAGGTACCGCCTGCTGAAGGATGCCCTGCGTCGTTCGTATCGCAAGGGTAAGGACTTTATAGGGGCCAAGAAGCAGCGGCTGGCACAGAGCCTGAATATCTCGAGGGATCAATCCAATGCGGGGGAGTGCGACAGTAGCTCGTACTATACCAGCTTCAATTTGGATTGCCTGCTGAACGAGTCGCTGAGCACCAGCGAGCAGCTGGCCCAGGCTGTGAGTATCTGCCGGCAAATGCCACAGCTGGAGATCTCCTCGGAGATGGTGGAGGCCGAGCGACTGCTGCTCTTCTCCAGTCTGCGCAAGGCAGCTCCTTCGAGTGAGGATGACGCTCCCTTGCCGGGGCGATCCCAGTGCCTGTTGATTGATGCCATGGAGCTGCCTGTGCGTGCGGATGTGAGCCTGGATATGTTCTTCAACTACCATTTTATCTGCACCTTTGAGAGCGGCGGTGTCATACGATCCACGCAGTCGGTGGAGTGCCAGAATGGCTCGGCCTTCTTCAGGGACTGTGGACTGGAGTTTTATAGCGATGAAAGGTCTGATTCCCTGGAGCTGCGCTGCCAGATTTTCATGCTGCGTCTACGTAAGGTCTCCACGCTTTCCCTGGAACCCGCCAAGTCGCTGGTGAGTGTTCTTAGTTCTCCTAAGGGAGTAGTTTCTTAATATTTCTACCTTGCAGCGTCGTGGCAGCGGAAATCTGGGTTCTTCCAACTCCAATTCCTCCACGGGATCCGCTGGCACAGAGAATATCATCTCCCGCTTTCGGCTGCATGCCTCTTTTACCCTCAAAGCCATGGATCTGGCGCCCTTTAAACTGGTGGCCAGCGAAACCAGAGCTGGTGACAAGATCTGCCTGCGCAGCTCAAGTTCCTGGAAGTTTCCTTTAAGTCCGCACAGCAAATCCACAAATCTGGGACCGGGAATAACCCTCACAGGCAGGGTGGACCTCAGGCTACCCAAAATCCATTTCGCTGGCTACTTGAACGTACAAGATCCGAAGAGCAGGCACCATTGGAACCGTCGTTGGTGCAGCCTGGATGGCGTGCTGGTATCAGTTTGGCAGCACGAGAATAATCTGGCAGAAGACTCACCAATTTTCAGCGTGGAACTGCCAGGATGTGGTCAGTCCGCCATAACAGCAGCTCCCCGAGAGCTGTGCGCACGAGCCAGAAGCTTTTTGGTGCAGGGCAAGCAGTCGGAATACGAAACGGGTGTGTTTTTTGCAGCTGACACTCAGTCGGAGCTGCTGGAGTGGCTAACACAGTTGAATGAGGCTCTGCGATTTGCCAGGCATTGGCTAAGCTCCACCTGACATTCCATAGAGATTCCTTCTTTCTATTTTATACATGTTTGTGTTAACGTTATGTATTTATATATATATTTTTGGTATTCTTCTACGGGAATTTGTAAATTAGAGTGTTTGCCATGCAAACTTGCCACTGAAATCAGGTTAAAGTTAAGTTTGTAGCTAGAGATAACTTTGTAAACATTCCTAGGCCTTTTTGGGAAGTAAATAACGTAAACTTTGATATAATATTCAACTAAAAATTGTTAATAGATCACATAGTATCTTATGTACATCCCTAACCATATATTTAGTAACCCCCGTTGCTCTCTTTTTTGGGGCTTTTGCCTTTCACGTCACAACAACAACAGTTTATTACATACATAATTTACATGTGTGTGGTGGGGGCTACGAGATAAGTTGATAAGATACAGAGAGACGATTATTATTATATATATATTTTTGATATACATAGGTTACAAATATGATACACAATGTACGTACGTTATATGCGCGTCGCGTCGGGTGTTCCGCTGCCCCACATCCTCTCACAATCGTGCCTACACACGCATAGCTATTAGCTATTACATTTAAGTATATGTACTATTACTTTTAAGCTGCGTTTTTCTTGTAATTTCGTTTTCGTTTTCGTTTTTTCGTTTGCTCATTACAGTGCAAAACATAAAGAGAGTCTGAGGTTATGTTTGTTGTGGTATTGTTTCTCAAGCAAATTTACATACTTATAACTTGTACATAACTTAAGCACTTACTATTCTCTATTGATCTCTGACAATGATTTAAAACTGTTTTGTGGTTGGGCCTGTGTTCTGCTGTAACTTCTGTAACTATTTTGTGGTCGGTTCTAAGGTTCTAGGGATATGCAGGTGTGCAGTGTGTGAGTCGGGCCTTGTTTTTTTGGTTTGTTTGTTTGTTTGTGGGGGTTTTCCTCTCTCACTTAGCCTCAGGCCAGCACATACTTCCACACGCGATTCGTCTGATGATTGTTCCCAATCTCTGTCACATACAAGGCCGAACCATTAACGCTGACCGCCATGGAATGCGGATTCTTAAACTCCCCCCAGTGTCCAATGATGGCCTCCGAGCGGGGATCGATGGTAAAGCCACGCACAGGCAGCATCGAGGTGGGTCCATTGACGGCAAACACTATATCGCCATAGCTGGCCACGCCAAAGACACGTCCCAGATCGGGTTCCTGGATGGTGGCTGCGGGCTCACCCTCGCCATGAGAGGAAATCAAGCCAGCTCTGCAAGGAAAACTTGTAGAAAATGCTGAAGGAGAAAGGGTATACCTTAACTTACTTGGGACACACCACACGCATGTTTTCCCGATCGGCAATGCAAAGGAGATCCAAATGTTCCAGCAGGGTGATGGCATGGGGCACTTGCAGGGACAGGAATTCTGTAAAGGATATATAATAATAATCTCTCACTTAGTTGTGGATATTACGTATACGCACCGGGTGGCTGGGGAATTGTACGCAGCAGCTTGCCTGCAGCATTAAACTTCAAAATGCGACTATTGCAGTAACCATCGGCTATAAAGAACTGTGAAAATCCGGTTAATAAAATAAAATCCCCAAGTAATACATCCTACACACTCACCTCTCCCGTGGTGGCCACTGCAATCGAAGTGGGCTTACACAAATGCTTAACGGATGAGCCGGGCCGGAAACGCTTGCCTATGGTGAGCAGCGGCTTGTTGCTGAAGGGCTTAAACTAAGAGGAGTACTTTAGGTTTAAAGCTAATCTTGGGTTTAGTTTATATTAAGCTAAGCTCACTTTAAAAGCCTGATGCATGGCCACATCGGTGATCCAGTAGTTGCCATGTCCATCAATGGTCATGCCATGTGGCATATAGAACATGCTGGAACCCCAGCCGGACTTGATGGAACCCGTCTTCGCGTCCAGCACGTAGATGGTCTTCTCCTTGATGGGTCCGTACTCGATTAGGTAGTAGATATTGCTCTCATTGAAGGTGCTGGAAAGGGAGTTGGATTAGCATAATAATAAGATGCATAACGCCCATACATTTTCAAGTGCCAACAAGTTTCTTCTCAAACTTTAAAGTTATTTACTTTCAGAAAGCCAAAAACTAGATCACAGATTGACCCCAAAAAAAAAGTGAAAAGCCTTTCCCCTTTATATGTACATATGGGATAGACACTTGTTACTAGGCGGGCGACAGCTGTTGACCTACTTAACATCCCAGTAGCGTTCGGCACGATGGAAAACCACCGGATTGCCCTGAGGATCCACTGCCACGGCAGTCACCTGGCCAAAGCTATGCTGCTCCGTGGGCCAATTCTCTACCAGCACTGGAGTTGGCACACTGGCAGCTGGAATGGGCACATTGTCGTAGCTGCGTTGATTTTGCAGGGCAACGGCATCGTCCACCACCAGTGGCAGCGGCAACTCCGCTTGTTCCGACGAAGGCTTCGCGAGCTCCTTTTCCTGCAGCCGCCGCTTGATGAGGGCTCGCACCTGGTCGAAGAAGCGCTCATTGAGATTGACCTGGCCAGGCTCCAGCTCCACATCCATGCCCAGTCCTGCTGGCAGGTGGTTGCTGCTGCTGCTGGTGCCAGTGGGTGCCACGCTCCCGAGGCACATCAGTGCCAGGAGGGCCGCGAACGAAAGGCTCAACATCTTCTCTTTGCTTTGTGGAAGTCCTGTGATTTTTTGTTCAGCCAAAATATATTTGGTTTTTTGGCCTCTGGCTGCGCTCAGTCGATTTTCCGCACTGCCAACATCTGTTGGTGTTGGCGGTGGTGTCTATATGTTGAGCTGGCAAAAGATTAACTGACTCTGGGTCCAAGCACACACTCGAATGCACACGTACACACACGGACGGTGAATGGCTCCCACGCTTTTCGATTTTCGCTTTCAATGCGGCGCCTGCGCCTGGGTCCTGCACGGTGGGCCTAAAAGCGGGGTATTTAGGAGGTCTAAAATAGTAGATACAATTATTGAAAATGTAATATTTTAATATATATTAAAGAAAACCTATTTTTAAAACATTTCTGGATGCCAAGGGAGGTTTTTTGGAGGTGAAAATAGACTAAAATAGTAGACAAAACTATGGGAAATGTAATACTTAAATAAATATTATAGAAACCCTACTTTTAAAACATCTCTTGAGGCAAGGGAGGTTTTTTGGAAGTGAAAATAGGCTAAAATAGTAGATAAATCTATTGAAAATGGAATATTTAAATAAATATTAAAGAAATCCTATTTTTAAAACATCTCTTAATGCAAGGTAGGTTTTTTGGAAGTGAAAATGGGCTAAAATACTAGATAAAATTATGGAAAATGTAATATTTCAAGAAATATTAAGAAAAACCTATTTTTTAAACATCTTTTGATACAAGGGAGGTTTTTTGAAGTGAATTTATATACATATTAAAGTAGTCCTATTTTTAAAACATCTCTTGATGCCTAGGAAATCTTAAATTAATATTTTTAAAATAATTTTGAAAATTCAAGAGCCTTAAATCTAATTTTCTTACTCCTAGTGCCCCATTTTTCTCCACTGTGGCCCTGCCGCAAGCTCTTGTGAATTGGAAAGCGTTTATTGATTTTCCACAAAGCCAACCGCCCAACAGTTTGTCCAAAAAGTAATACCACAACTCATACATTTATTTAGCACAAATATCGTGGAGATAAACTCCCCATTAAGGTATATGTGTATTTTCTCTCCGCTCTCTCTGTTAAAGGATTTCTCAATGTAGATGTTGTTGGCATACAGTCGGCAGTCAGTGTCTTTGACGTCACAGCGAACAGCGACGGGGCTGGGTCCGGGTCCGTATCCGGGCTTACTTCATCCTACGCCCCCCAATCCCAGTTCGGCTGGGTCCAAATATAGCCGGTGTCCGTCATCGAGCAGTAGGCATTATAATAGCGTCCCGGCGAGCTAAGGATATCCGCCGAGTGGCAAATTACACCCGCAATAACAATTTCAATTTCAATTTAAAAAGCCATCATCTGTGAATTTCTGGGAGGACTCACCGGCAGTAGGAGAACTGTGGACACTTGCAGCGGAAGAGGCTCTGGAACTCCTCCTTGCATACCTCGTTCCACCAGCAGGTGCGCTGTAAGGAAATGGGGAAACGGAAACGGAAACGGAAAAGGGAAAGGGAAAGGGGGGTTAGTAGTTTACCAAGCTTATTTCCGGCTAAAGAGGAGAGGCCACCTCGGTCATGTAGCCATGGACACTCTGGTCCGAGTAGCTGCGCTTCGAGAGATGCGCCTGCACGTGACAAAAGAGCAACAGAAGCAACAGTCGGGAGGTCTTCTTGGGTAACGAAAACTGTAAGGGAATTTATTAAAATTAATTAATTAAAGTATTACAAATTATTTAAATAAAAATTAATTAAACTCACCATCTTGTTGGCTTATTATTTCTTTAACAAACTGGCCAGTTCTCTGGCTTTAAGGTACAGTGAATACTTGACGTGTCGCATGTCCTGCGGTGAATGTCGCCTGCTTTCTAACCTCCTGCTGGGGCGGTGGCGTCGTCATCTCGGCATCGCAGCATCCCAGCATCGCAGCATCTCGGCTGCCTTGCATAAGTACCCCACATTTGGCCCCGTTCGCCGTCGGCTCTCAGCTTTCACTACTTTCGCACACTCACAAAACACACACACCAGCACTCATACACACACACACTCGGCAGGCACAACCACCGCCTGCAGTTGCACATCTGTTTTGGCCCCCTCGTTTTTTGGGAGAGCTTTTTGGCCATTTTCGAGTGGTAATTGCCCCACGGTTTCGACTGCATTTTGGGTACATGGAAAAATACAGGGTTAACTCTGGGAGAGTTTAAAGGATTTTAGGTGAAGAATGAGATGAAGAAATGCTTTAAATAATTAATTTAAATATTTATTAGACATTTAGTGACTTAGGAATTTAATTATAATTTATAAAACTAAACATAGAAGACAGAAATCAAATAATTTAAATATTAAATAGTAATTTAGGAAGTTCAGAATTGTATTTTATTTTAAAGCATTTAGTAAAAATTACAGAAATCAAGTAATTTAAATATTAAATAGACATTTAGGAAGTTAAGAATTGAATTCTGATTTAATAAAATAAATATAGAAGCGGAAATCAATAATTTTAATATTAAAAAGTCATTTAGGAAGTAAGGAAGAGAGTAATCAACTAATTTAAATATTT
>JAEIIH010025045.1:0-15816 GCA_018904745.1 Drosophila orosa
ATTCTATAATTAAAAGCTTTGCTTATATTTCAATATATTTCGATATAATATAGAACGAAGATCGACAAACATCCCTAACTTGTTGCCTGAAACGCACTGTACAAACTATTGTCGAGATAAGGAACCAGTATATCTACGTGATACGTAATATGCACTTGATCTTAACTGGATGTTATGTAAATGGCTGGGGAACTGCAGTTGCTCGTAGCTTGGTTCGTAAATCAAAAAGCCCGGACCGTAGCTGTCACATAAATAAGACTTGTGGAAAAATTTGCGGGCTCAATTGGAAGATTGCGGGGCCGCACAGCGAAATAAATTGTTGCTTAATTCTGGAGCACATATGCTACTCCCCTAGCCCCACTCTCTCGTCCTCTATCAATCCCTACTTCGCTCTGGAAAAAGAGTACCCAATACTCACTATTCGGGACTGTAGCAGCCAGTGGTAGTGGCGGGCATCACCAGATCCAGGGATATGTCATTCATGATGGTACACTCGTAGCTGGGCTGGAATTTCTCCTGCTCCGATTGTGGACGCTTCTGGATCTTCTCTCGATCCTGCTTGTGCTTGCGATCAGCACCCTTTAGCTTAAAGACCTGGAAAAATAGAAACTTTATTTAATGCAAAGTGAACGGAAGGAGAATACTAACAAAGCTTGGGTTCTAGATAACTTTTGCTTATATTTTTATTTATATTTATATTAATTACTATAATTTATTTAGCAACTATTTACAGGCCTTGGTAGATTTTTGAGATTTCCTCTTATATGAACAGTATGAATAGAAAGTAGGAGTGACAACCTAATCTTTTCTATTAATTAAATTAGATTTCCATATTCAAATCATCAGTAATTTATTAGGGCATTTAAATAATTCCTTCAGCTTCCTAAAACACATCCCACATACTCAGCAAAAAAGGCCAAACTAAAAATTGGCATTTACTAGAGGAACATTTGTAAGTCAAGGCTAGCTCTTAGTCATAAAAATGTGGCTATATATGGTATACCATATAATTTAATGAGGGTGGTTTTCAACAACATTACTAAGGTAAGTGAATCACCAACCCAGAAAATCAATACATTTCTCCTACTTAAAATATATATAAGTAACAGATTAAGCGGATTTAAGTTGAATAAAACAGCAAGGAACTTTCTTGGCAATAAGGAAAATATATACATTATTAAAGAAGGTAAACGAATTATGCTATTTACTCAGTATGTAAAAATATGACTCTTCAAGGTGTTTTCCACCTGCACTCACCTTGATCTGGCATGCAGCGGCATGGACCGCCTGCTTGGCCTGCCCGCCGCCATTGGGCGAGCGTTCCGGTGATGCTGGAGCTGTGGAGCCACTGGTTGTGCCACTGTTGCCGTTGCTGCTGTTATTACCACCACTGGGGCCGTTGCTGGCGGTGTTGTTGCTGGTGCCGGCAGATCCCAGGCCGGTATTGGTGCTGTTTGTGTTTTCTATATAGGTTTCAATCTGCAGTCGGAAGGGCACTCCCTTCTCGCCGCCATGCTTCTTTGGGGTAAATTCGGTTGAAATGCAGTTGACCTTGATGTAGACGCCGACCTCCTTCAGCGGGTCCCAGAAGATCTCGACGGTGTTCAGCGAATTGGAGCTGAGCGGCTGCGACACGTGGCACAGGCCGTACGATAGCGGTACGTCCACCTCAATGATGCGTTCGCCTGGGCGGGATTGCTGCCATTGCTGCATCTGTTCGCGCTCCATGAACTGGAGGCGGCGCTCATGGAAGCAGATCTTGATCACGCTCTGCAAGAGAGGAAGAAGAAGTCAGAGGGAGGGACGGTTGGATGGATGAGTGAGTGGCTATGGTGGCTATGACTTCACTCGGAAAGTTTTCGCACACGCAGATTTCACATGTATACACAGGCCTTTTGCCTAGAGTAGTCGGTGGCATCTCTCAAGTCGAGCGGCTTAATTGGGGCTTATTAAAATCAATTGAGCCCCCAGATACACACACACAGTTGGTCAAGAGGCAAGTCGCTCACTCGACAGTCGCGTAATTCACCGCCATCATCATCACATGACTCTGCGACTCAATTGGAGGCCGTGGACATGGGCAGAGACTTTGGACTCGGCAACTCGAGAACTCGGGACTCAAGACTCACCTTCAATATCTTATCCCGGTAGAGGGACAGGTCGCCGATCTTCTTCAGCTTGATCTCATAGCTCTGGCCCTGGTTGAGATACGTCAGGGTCTCCTCGTTGTTCTTGGTGGCAATCGAAGTGGCCGCAGCCAAGATGTACTGAAATCTGGTAGAGCAGAGGGAATAGTCACTACTAAGTAGCTTAGAGAAAGCCCCTCTCTGACACTTACTTATGATCCTCGGAGTGGGTAGCTCCATTGGCCGAAACAAGCTCAATCTTGGTCGGATCCAAAACGCTAAGCTGCTGCTGCTGGGGATGCACCTTGGCGGCCTTCTCGTTCGCCTCATACTCGCTGCTGCTGGCCAAGGGGGAGCCCTGGGGTGAACCGCAGCCGCAGATGAGACCCGAGTTCACATCGTGCTTGCCATTGCCATTGGCCGAACCCGAGCCGGGTGCAGATTCTTGGCCAGGATTAGCCTGTGGCGGAGAGTTCTGGGCCTCATCCAGCTTGGCAATGGCCACCGATGGAGAGCCAGCGGCATTGTCCAACGATATCTTGGGACTGGGCTTGATCTGATCCGTCTGCGGCTCCTGCTTCAGGGTGGTCAGCGTGGGCGAGAACGACAGGAAGTTCTCACTGAGAGGGGAGGGTAAATTAGCTGAAACTCAATTAAGGGGGGCATTCGGCGGCATTGCTTACTTGTTCAAGTACGAGTTGCTGTTGAACTCGGCATTCAGATCGAAGCCAATATCATCGCTCCAGCTGCTGCGACCTGCAAAGGCAAAGAATAAATAATAAAAGCTATATATTTTGCATCCATATCTGGCACGTTTGCCAGTTCTTCTAGATTTTTTCGTCGAACTGTTATCATCAAGTGACGACGACGACGCTCTCAAGAGCCATGGACGACCTCAAACGGTTTTGACGTCAAACTTGTGGGTCTCTTGGCCAAAATAAAATGTGTGTGAAGAATTTATAGCATGCGACATTTTGTAAGGCCAATTTATAATTAATTGATAAACACGTAACCATATTTTTGTATAGTTTTAGATGCTATTTCGATTATGGGTACACAATAACTATTAATAGAAGACTTTTAGAAGAAATATATAACAATGCATTGTTGGGATTTTAAATTTTTGCATCAAATATAAGAATATTACCTTAAATTAAAGAGTATTTCTGTATTTTGGATTGATGTAATATAAATATGTATATCGAAGGTGGAAACCTAGTGGCTCTTTTACAAATGCCTCTGAAATTTGGCGGCAAAAATGCTTCGACGTTGCCCTCTTGAGATTGCAACAACAAATCATGTGCGTTGATGATTGTCGACTGTTTTGGATGCCTAAATAGTGGACCTTTTCCTTATATCCTGCCGCTTACATTACAAAACCATCAATCGTTTAACAAAATTACCTTCAAGAAGTAATATGTTTTCTAAAGAAAAAAAAACTGTGTGTAATGTTTGGTTAATTGGAAACCTAGTGGCTCTTTTACCAAAGCCTCTTAAATTTGGCGTCAAAGAGGCTGCAGAAATGGTTGGACGCCGCTCTCTCGAGATTGCAACAACAAATCATGTGCTTTGATGATGGTCGACTGTTTTGGATGCCTAAACAGTGGATATCTACTTTATATCCACTGTTTTGGTTGCCTAAACAGTGGATCTTTGCTTTATATTCTGCCGCTTACATTATAAAACCACCAAAAATAAGTAAGTCGAAAATGCTCACGCCATTATTTTCAATCGTTTAACAAAATGCCTCCAAAAAACTAATATGTTTTCTAATGAAAAAAACTGTTTGTGATGCTTGGTTAATTGACTTAATCTACAGATATCTCTATCTCTATAAATGTGTGTGTGAGGTTCCAGTGGACAATACATATCTCGATCACAATTGATTCAGAGTTATCCACAACCGAATGACGCACATCGTGTTTGTACTGCTCACTCAAGCCACCACATCATTCGCGATAGTGTCACAGCTAATTGTTTGATTAAAAGTATCTGTAAATGTGGATAGAGGGGGCGCGCATTAAATAGAATTTTAAAATAATGATAGATATCTCTACCCAAATAGCCGGGGGAAATGGCTTCAATATCATCTTATTGCCTTCGATTATATAAAACGAATGTGGGAAAAAGCCGGGACAAAGGCAAGGCATGTCGTTTGTTTCTGGATGATCTAAGAATCTCGATGGAAAAAAGTACGCCTAATAGCGGATTGTTGTGTGCCAAAAACGCGGGCCATTTTAAGTCTTATCTGCGGCGAGGCCCGCCCGGCCGACGAAGATAAGCCATCAGCTGGCTGTGCTCTAGATTGGAGTCCAAATTATATGGCCAGGTCCCCGGCACAGGCACAAGCACAAGTCTGTTACTGTTTGTTCCAAAGTATATCAGTGTGCCAGTGCCAGTGTCATGCCCGCGGTCACTCATTTCGGGGTAATTAGTTCGGAGGCCCTGCGTGATTTGAGTTGGAAGCGGGGCTGCAATCTCGAGGACAGATCTTGGTGGAGCTTAAAGGGTTTTCGGTTAGGGGCTTGTTCGCTGCCATTGGCCATTGGAAAAGTACCGAGAAGAGATTGATTCCCCTTTTTATTGGCCAGAGCCGAGGCATTCTATTATTAAAGCTCTATTGATTAACACGAGCAAAGGTGTTAAGTTAATTACTGTTTTATGCCGAGTTAATTTCATTAAGGCCTCCGAACTCCGAAACTAAGAGAGACATCGCTCGAACGGTCCATGTTAATCAGTTTATGAAACTATTTAAGGACCGAGTCTCTTTCGCAGTGCAACTTCACATGCGCCAAACACTACATATTTCAAACATCTCAAAGTCATACCCTTTGTAAGGTTTTTGGCCTTTAATTGCCATCTCACGCATATGTATGTATGTCGTATAACTTAATGTCTGATGGATACAGACTAATTAGCGATCACATCCCCGTGTTTATATGCCACTTAGCACCCCCGAGAAGGCAGCACTGGCAGAGAGACTCACGTTTGTCTTACGAACGATCGAATTAGTCGTTAGATCGGGTACATCTGTCTAGGCACACCAATCTACATACAAGTGTTTATATCCATATCCATACATCCCCCGTGCCGAAGGGGCGCAACTCGGAAACGGGTTTCTCAATTACGACGGCTTCTAATTTAGCCAACAAACGCGGAGGCACAGGGAACGGGAACGGGTTTCTGACTCGCTCGATCAGCCTCCTCCGGATCAGCCATCCCAGGAAGAAGTCTCAAGTCGAATCGTAATTTCTTTCATTCTTCTGTAGTCGCTTTCATTGATTTTGGGTCACACACAACACACATTTTATGCAAATCAGCAATTAACAAAACAGCTATCATCATAATCGCCATCTCTCTGAGTTTAATTCAAACTTTTATTGTCGTTGAAATGAATAACTTTTGGTATTCAAACTTATTAGCTGGAAAGTGTGACAATTTTAGACTTTTAATTTATATTTTATTTATATTCAATTAATTGAGGGGCTAATCGTTAAAGCATTTGCAAACCTGTTTTAATTTAATAAAAAGCTTCTGGTCTTAAGAATAGAAATGGAAACCTTAACGTTTTTGGTAGTGTCTCTTCACAATCTATATTGAATACTAGAACTAGAGACACGTTTTTACTTTCTTTGAAGATACTTTTCACAATTTTGTTGCGTTCCATTCGATTATTACTCCGACAAACAATTATAAGCTATATTATTTGATATTATATTGATCCTTACCCGAGTTCTTCTCGCGCTTGTGTTTATCCTTCTCCTGGTGGGCCACTTTGGTGGGCAGCTCGCCGCTCTGCGATGCTGTTGGTGAGTTCTCACTTTGGCCAATGTCCAGGGAATCCCAATCCATTCGTCTTTTGCGTGAGCCGCTGTTCAGGTAAATGGTTTGCACGTCGATGATCTGCGGTCCCGGCGAGTCCTTCGATTGGGCGTCTACGACAATGGTGATTTGTTCGATTAAAGAGCTGGTCTCTTCAATGATGGCGATGATATTGTTGTTTGTTGGTTGATGGAGGAAGGTTGGTGGTGATTGAGATGAGCAGATGATTGAACTGAACTGAACTGAGCTGATTGGGCGCTGTCTTACCTGTCCACGATTCCTCAGAGTTTGGCGGCGAGTCAACAAAGTTGATCACTTGCTCATAATCCGAACCAATATGCTGATGGTGGTAGCCGCTGATGAAGTGGCGGTTCTGGATCTGGAAAACCGAAACCGAACGGAGAGACTTTTAGTTCAAAAACTGAATTTCGACGGCGTAATCAATTCTGGAACCGAATCAAAAGCACCAACAAAGCGTGTCTAGCCGCCAACGAGGCTATGCCCTCTCACCATTATCTCTACAGTCGCAGCCTGAAATTCTATATGTGGGTCCGAACCTTGCTGATAAGGTCGCCTACAATCTCGGCTCTACTCTCCCAATCCCTCTCCTTTCTCTCTCCCGGGGAGAGAGAGAGCGCGAGAGTGGGGGAAAAACACCCAACGATTCATTGCATTTCTGTGATGAGGACTCTGACTCGGCTTGGTTCCATTAGGAGAGAGAGATAAGTTCGGACATGCTCACACAGTGTGTAAACAAATGGAAAAAGACACGGCTTGGAGAGCTGGGCAAAGAAGACCCAGAACAACATGCGGCTATATTTATGAGAAATTCCAAAAATAAAGAAGGTAAACAATAGTATCTACTCTTGGACACCCCGAGGAATGGGGGGCCACTGGTGACGTAACATTCGCTTGCAACTATTTATTAAGCGCCTGTTCTGTTGTTTTCCCTCTATCTGTCCACCACAACTTTGTTATATGATACACCCCGCGCTGTATAGTATAATTAGCAATTGAACTATATATTTATATTTGCCTCAAGGCAAACAGAATTAGCTGGGGAGCCTCATGAGCAGGGGATCTTGAAAAGATTTCTTGATTCATTCACTCGTAGGTAGAAGCCTCCTTAATGACAATCAATCTAGCAACATTGACTAGGAAAACAGTTGGGTAAATATAATTAGTTTGAATATTTTAGAGTTACTAATCGCTTACAATCTAGCAACATTGACTAGGAAAACAGTTGTGTTAATATAATTAGTTTCAATATTTTAGAGTTTCTAATCGCTGGGATGTTCTACCTAAAGTCGGGAAATATCATAGTAATGCCAGTAATTCATGAAACACTTATTATAAACATATATCTTTAAACTATCCCACTTCTTTGTTAACCATTTCTAAAATCTGTATGTATTCTGTCGCATGTCAAGCCCTGTGAACCCTCTGGCGTTGGTGACCTTTGAACTCACCTGATTTAGATTTTCACTTACACTGTTATTAGTGTTGGTGCTGGAGTTATGATTCTGATTGTTGCTGATATTATTATTATTATTGTTGTTGTTGTTCTGATATTGATTGCGATTTAAATTGTTGTTGAATTCCATTTGGTCGAATTCGTTGAAAATGTTCAAATCGAACTTTGTTGAAATGGTGCGTGATTGTTGATGTTGTTGAATTTGTTCCGCTTGTTGTTGTTGGTGTTGTTGATTTTGTTGTTGATTTTGTTGAATATGATGTTGGGGGTGGTGGCTCAAATGTTGTGTTTGTTGTTGTTGATGAGAATATTGTGGATCAAATATGCTTTGTAAATCCAACAGACCGGAGTTTTGCGATAGAAAGGAAAGCGCCATTCGGTACGTGAATTAAAGGCGTTCTGTTCCCTTTTATTCCTTGTTTTTTTGTGGAGTATTTAAATTTTTTTTGTCGTTTTCCAACCGATGATAATACGATATATATTTTGTACCGTTCCGACCGGACTTTCGCCAGCAGCAATTTTGCTCAAGTTTTCTTTCGGTGCAACGCGAAATGCAACAAAGGTGATTGTAATAGTAATATTCGAAGTAGAAACAGTTATTGATCGACTCGGAGACTTAAATACGGCTTTTTGCTTAGGTTAACATTTTGGCTTGTTCAAAATGATCGGTATGACACACTTTACTAATCGTTCGTCGCACAGCACTTGGATATACGAGGGCTAACAATATGCACTTGACGTTGAGTTCTACTAACAACCAAATAATATCTCTAGTTTATTCATATATATATTTTTTTAATATAGGTAAAACATGTATAACTTGCTTTTTGTAACTTTTCTCTAGCTTGGCTCACAATTGAGTGGAATTGGAATTGTTGCGTTGTGCGTAATGTGTTCTTGGGGCCTTCGGAGGGGGATCGGGGGCCGGGCGGGGCAAATTAAAACAATACGAAAAACGAATTGTATAGTTTCTTGATACCGGTGGTCTCGCGCTGACGATGGCTTCGAAGTAGGGTATTTTCGATTTTTAACAGCATCTTGGTCCGGAGATACATATAGCTCGATTGCGACTGATATTCATTTGACATGCGCTGCAGTCGTATTTCAGATTTCTCCATTTATCGCTGAATTGACGTTACTTGGGTGCAGTTCAAATGGGAGGTGGTACTACGACGGTACTCAGGTCTCACTGGCACGCGTGGGACTTGTTGTCAATAGCAGCGGCGATCCTTCGACGCTCTATTTATTAGCTATGTTTGCTGGTTTTTGGACCACTGTCAGATGGCGGTGAACATTATACAGCAGTTGTTTACGCTTGAATCGAATATATATAGTAAGTATGCTTCACTGATAACGCAGGCTGCACTCCTTGTTTTCTGATCTTATTTCTTTCGCTGTTGTAATGCTTGTGACGCTTCTATTTGTTCTTTTTATTTTCAAATTTCTGAGTTTTTCTGAGTTGTTCTTTTTGGGGTGTTTTTTTCGTGTTGATTTAGTCACTGTCAGATGGGCGACATTCCAATTAACAAGTCACTTGTAGGGTTTCGCTGGTGGGGTCTCTCTCTTGCTTATATTTCGCTTCCGAAAATAGGATTTTCCACGTTATGTGTTATGTAACTTTATTTTCTTTTTGGGACACTGTCAGAAGGCAGACATTATTTCGCAGTTGTACACTTCTGGAGACCGATATTGTTGATCACTGATAACTGATTATCTTTTCACGACTTGGTTGGTTGGGGAACGATTTGTTAAGACACAACTATTCGGGACGCTCGACGATTTAGCTCTGACTTGCACTGACTTTCCGACGTTACTGTGAAGTTGATGTATTCGCTGATCGGATTTTTCGCTCAGCTCGGCGTCCGATTGTATGGGTGTTATCGCGGTTTTACGTTTTTGCGCTTTACGCCTGTGTGTATATTGGGGTGTTATATATCAGTTTCTTGGATCGTCGTCGTCACTTTTATGGGGGGGCCTAATTTCTGCGGCGGCTAAACGGGTTTTTTGGGGGCTAATTATTCACAAAAAAAGGCGCTCGGATTTCATTAGCAAGAGAATAGGAGTATTTTTTTTTGTTTGCTTCGGCTTGACTTGCACACTGTGTATATTATCTTTAAACTCTTGTTGTTGTTGTTGTTGTATTCTGTTGTCTCGCGATAACGATAGCGATTACGATTCGGTTGGTGAAGTGGTGATAACTTTTTTTTTGCTGCCAATTCAGTGGGTTATGTATAGTTAGGGCTTTTGGTTCTGCCTTTCGCGTATAGTTTTGATTTTTTATTTTTTATGTGTTATGTACGGCGGACTGCTCGCAGCGTGCTAGAGGAGCACTTTTAGTCCGACGAAGCCAGGCTTCGGAGAGCCCAAGGAGACGAGCATTTTGTGCGGCAGAACCTTGGTCGAGCGGCAGCCAACGCGGACACGAGGTTAAAATATCAATGAGTTGTGTGAATTTTCGCCGTTAGCGGGAAACTACGGGATACAGTTTCGGAATCAAACAAGCCCAATCAAGAGCCGACGGCGCTGGCTGCTGGCTGCCACACAGACAGACACACAGAGAGATCGACCGACCGAGTGCGACAATAACAACAAGCCACTTGCGATTACGGAGGCGGAACGGGAGCAACTACGCTCACAGATACACTTTCGGAATTAAGCCAGCCCGAAGATGCGATGCGAAGATGATGCTGCCAGCGAAATTGATGCGGATGCTGCTGCTGCTGCGCTGCCGAAGCTGGTCCTCTGCCGCCTGCTATCACTCTAATTGATTGTGGCAACAACAATGTGTACACACACACACTCTGTGGACTCTCAATTGAAAGGGCTTTGTGTTGTTGTTGCTGCTGCTGCTGCTGCACTTGTTGCTTTGTTGCTTGCTGCCGACGTCGACGCTACGTTCCGTTACTCTCGGTCTCAGCTCAGCTGTTTTGCACGTTCTTTTTGTCTTTGTCAGCGCTTCGCGGCGAATGGCAAAGCCAGGCGAGTAGGAGAAGAATGCGACGATGTGAAGACGAAGACGAAGAAGAACTAGTAGTAGTAGTAGCGCAGATACAAAAACAAATTAATTAATTCGAGTTTGTGTGTGGAACTTTTCCTTGATTTGCGTTGATTGGGGGGCGGCGTCGTTGCTTTTGTTGCTCCTGCAATTGAATTCAATTCTATGCTCGCTTTTTGCTGTGTGTGTGTATCAGTTTTTGGACCGTTTTTCGCTGCGCGCGTCGATGACGTATTTAATTTTTTGGCACTCAAAATAAGATTCGGCCAGCCAAAAAAGAGTTTGGCTTCTCGCTAATTAAGCTTTTCCGCTCGCGATAAACACAAAAAGCGTCAACGTGTTAATATTTTTGCTGCTGTTGCTGATGCTGTTGTTGTTGGTGTAGTTGTAGTTGTAGTTGCTGTAGGTTGCTCTTTGTTGAGATTAGTTTACACTCCGCATAAATTGTTAAACATGTGCTTTAACGCCGATGGTTTCAAAAGTACTGATTTGGTGTCTCACGCTAATATTAATAATAAGTATACGACTAGTAAGCCCATACTCTCTTTCGCTCTCCCATCTCTCCCCGGCCGCTCTTACTATCTCTTTCCCTCTCCGGCTCTCGCGGTCTAAAATGGCGCTCTTTGCTTTTGCTGGCCCCCCCACCAGCAACTGTGCAACTGTGTGCGTGCGTGTTGAAAATGGAATGCAATAAAAACAAAAGGCAAAAAAGCAAATAGCAATTTTGCTATGGCACGCAATTTCTGGGCGACCTTTGCTAGCCCCGTCTCGCTCCTACTCCATGGCGACCCACCTTTTTGGGGCCTGACTTGCACTTGTAGGCAACAAAGAATAAGAATGCTATTTATCAACAAGAACAGCTGTTGCTAAAGAGAGTAGCCCAGAGAGCAAGAGAAGAGAGCTGCACCTGTTTATGCTTGTGTGGGAGCAAGTTGGTCGATCTATGGCTAGGGTGGACCTAATAACGGTACCACTAATTTCGACTAATTGCTGTCCACCGATTTTCATTCATTCGAAAATGCTTGCTTTTGTGCTAATTGAGTCTTAATTGATGAAAGCCATGAGCGCAGTGCCGAAATTTTGGGGAATTGGCATTCGGGAATCGGCATTATTACTGTTATTTGTCGCGATGCTTCCTTTTACATTTCTTCAATTGATCGCAATATGGCGGGCGAATTAAATAATTCTCAATTGTTTTTAAATTGCCATCAATAACGAGGTCCAAGTGAAATTAATTTATTTTGCACAATGAAAGTCAAAGACGCAATTTGTTGCAATAAATATTTGCCGCGCATGGAAACGCTTCATCGCAATTTTGTTGCACGTTTTTAACAGGGTTTTTTATCTTTCAGACATACCCATCTGTCGCTTAAGTTAGCGCTTAGGACGCTTCAATTAGCGCTCTTAATTTGCAAAAATTAGCAGCATTTTGCTTAAAAATATACTTTATGGCCATTGATCAAACCGCTGGCGGGCAATAAAAAAAAAGTTGAGAAAAAAATGATAAGGCGTAATTTGAGCTGAATGGAGGTTTATGTCCAAAAAATTAGCACCGAAATTATAGTTATTAGCAGCTTTACTAATTAGCAGTTTGTATTTTAAATCGGGCGCCAAGCTGTATGGAAAATCTGGCAGCGCCGATTTCTTATCGATTCACGATGTTGAAAGAATACAAATCGATTACTCGATATTAGCTCCAAGCGATATATCAAAAGATTTCCATTTTCAAAGCTAAACTGGTCACACTGCAAGGGCCAAAGTTTGTTTATCATTATTATTCGGCAAATTAAACAATACAAAATGAGCTCCATCAAGGTAAATAAGCGACCTGGAAACAGGCTCTCATGTTAAAGTTTAGATTGAATTTGCAGTTCAGATGCGCCAGGACGACGAGCAATACGCCAGCGTCCTGCGAACGGCGCTGGATGGTGTGGGCCAGGTGGAAATCGACACCAAGGAGGGCCGTGTGATTGTCCAGACCCAACGACCTTGGTCCGAGGTGCACGACAAGATAGAGGCCACCGGGCGCAAGGCGGTGCTATCGGGATTTGGCGGTCAGTCGGCCGTGGCTCTCATCAACACCACGGGCAGTGTGGTGGATAAAACGCCCATCCAAGGCGTCGTGCGCTTCACAACGATTACGGCTCGGGAGCCTGGAGTGGTGGTCGATGGCGTGGTGGATGGCCTAACGCCCGGTCTGCATGGTTTCCACATTCACGAGAGCGGCGATGTGTCCGAAGGCTGCGCCTCCGTTGGCTCGCACTACAATCCCCGCCAGTCGCCGCACGGAAGTCAAACCGCAGCGGAGGCGGAACGCCATGCCGGCGACCTGGGCAACATTCGGGCCGATGAGAGCGGCAGGGCCACATTCCGATTTGTTGATCCCATCCTGGAGGTGTGGGACATCATTGGCAGGGCCATTGTGATAACAGCCAGTGCCGATGACCTGGGCAACGGCGGCAACCAGCAGAGTCTCATCGATGGCAATGCGGGCGACAGGTTCGTAGTAAATCCTTCTTTTTTGTGACACATTTTCATCATTCAAGTGGTTTCTCTGCAGGATTGCCTGTGGAATAATTGCCCGTTCGGCGGGCATACTGGAAAACTTCAAGCGAATCTGTGCCTGCGATGGCGTCACTCTGTGGGATGAGCGTAACAAGCCTCCAGCTGGCGGGAATCGCTCTCAGAAGCTGTAATTTAGAGTGTTCCCAACTGTTTCTTCGTTGACCTTCTTGTAAATAAATGTATTTCTTTTGTAGAAAATTCCATTTTGATTTCAAATGCTTTTAAAGTTTTATTTAAAATATTTCTTTGCCGTTTTTGTTTTGCTTTTTCTTGTGGTTCTTAGTTAAAATTAATTTGCTTTTAAATTATTATTATCTGTTTTGTTTGCTCTGCCAATAACTACTGGATTCGACGAGTGTGTTCGAGTGTTCTGTGTGGGGGGAAGGGTCGTTAAAACCGAAGAACATACAGACACACACTCTTGTGGTTGTACTTGATAATAATAATTGTAATGATAATATTCGCAATGCCTAATGCATTTTGACGTTAATAGATATATATATGTGTATATATTTGATTCTTCTGTTAACACTACATTTTACGCCATATGAGAGCGTGGGGGGCATGGACGCCTTCTTTATTTGTTGTTGTTTTGTTTGTTTGTTTGTTTGTTTATGTAAATAAGTGGTAAAAAATATGTAAAGTGTATATATGCGTATGTCCTAGTGCTTACTGCGTTTGCCAGACGACGTATTTACATATCTGTTGGCCTTTTGTACTCTACGTGCTTTCTTCGCCTCCTCCGGCTCCTCGAGAGCTGCCTCCGATCCCAGTGCCTCCGGCAGAGCGGCTGCCGTTGGCTTCATGGAGACAAGGCTTACGATCACGCCGCTGCGTTGATGGTTGCCATAGAAGAGCTTCGGCGAGTAGCCCCCAGTGGCGGGGGCCTTTACAGCAGCTCCTCCTGCTACTACTCCTCCTGCATTTATAGCAGCCGGCGGCTGGACGGCCTCCACTGGCTTCGATGTGGACGCAATGGCATTGGACGACTGGGTCTCCGAGGGAAGCTTGCGCTTCAGATTCTTGGCTGCAGTGCTAACGGCCAGCAGCTTGGCTGTGGTGGACTCGTCCGGCGAGGCAAACTCCTTCAGCTCGCCCACGCTCACGTCGCTCTCCTCGGCGTCGGCGTCGTCATTGCCGATGATGATGTGCTCCGGATCAACGCCCTGATTGACGAGCACTTGGAAATCCTCTAGCGGCACCACTGGCGTCACCTTCTGATTGCACGAACTGCACATGGCCGGAATGGCCGGACTCTTGGAGCGCCAGAACTGCAGCTCGGTCTTGCACTTGTTGAGCTCCTGCGAAGGAAAAATCAATGCCTGCTCTCGGGTTACATCCAACCGAATTTACATACCTGCAAGAGGGTGGAGAACTTGCGAGTCATCTCCTCGTTCTTCTTGTCATTCTCATCCAACCGATTGGCATACTCCAGCGTCTGCTTCTGCTGCTCGGCCAGGAGATTCTGCTGCTCGGCCAGCTGCTTGCCCTGCTCGACGCCCTTGCGCTTGCAGGTGCGCAGCTCGGTGCGCAGCACCGACAGCTGATTGTTGTAGATCTTCATGCCCTGCTTGATCTTGCGGATGCCCTTGCGGAGCACCATGTGGTTTTGAGGCGGCGAATTGCTGGCACTGTCCTCGAGATCTGAACTGGTGGCAAGCGTGGCTGTGGAGGGACAGATTGTCAACACTGATTGTTACACGCAACAGATCTCTAAGCTTACGTCGCTTGGTGGTGGTCGGCAGCGTATAGAAATCCTTATTAAAGTATGCCAGTCCGGGAAGGGTCGGCTCGATGCGGTCCTTAAAGTACTCCATGGCCATGGTCGAGAGATCGAAGAGCTCGTCGGTCACCCGATAAGGTCGCTGCAGCTGAGGCGTAAAATTGATATAGTTCAAAATCCCGTGTACCTCGTCCAATATCTGTGGGAATTCCAAGTATTAGAATTTATAAACCAATCATTTTACAAGCTTGACTTACGGAGCCCGGAAAGAAGCAGCAGTGGCCCCGCTCCATGTGCTTGCCCATGGACATCTGCAGCAGGGAGAGGCGCATGTAGCACGTCTCGATGATGTCGCACTGGCAGGCCAGGGGATGACTGCGTCGAGCCGACTCCCGGCGTGGCATACTCGCCTTGATGGCCTGGAAGCGGCTGAACGTGGTGTTGATCTGCCTGGAGAAGGCGGCGTTCAGCATGGCCATGCAAATGTCGTTCATGCGGTGGCACACCTGCAAAGCAAAGCAAAAAGCATTCGAAATTCAAGTAAGATACAATTTGATGCCCAGATTCTTCAGGTTCGGCTGCTGTGGCCCGCATACAAACATCCTCCACGAGGCAGTGGTTCTGCCTGTTATTAAATTATATCAGATTACATTTGTCGCCGCTACCTACGACAAATAACCCCGCTGCATACATACACACACCAGTGGCTGGCCAGCGAGAGGGAGAAGGAGAAGGAGGAGAGGCATGGTGCAGGCAAAAATGCCATCAAGAGACCCAAAAACAAAAAGAGACACCGAGGTGTACATACCTTTCTCAAGGTCTTGAGCCTAAAATACGTCCCTCGAAATTATTGCCAAGCATAATTATCACGTTACACATAATTGATAAGCATTTTTTACAGTTTTGTTTTTAGGAAAATTTGATCTTATATTTAAGATATATTTATAGTATTTAATTCACTTTTTCTTTGAATGAAACTTGGAAAATATTGAATAATAATTATAAGCACTCATCAACGATAGGGATTTAAACTATAACTATTGTGTTTAGTTAAGCCATAAAATCTGGTTTGCAGACAAAACAAAGAAGTCCTAGGAATTATCACTCCATC
>JAEIIH010025051.1:0-15324 GCA_018904745.1 Drosophila orosa
AAAATTTCAAGTACAATTTAATAATATCTTAAAGACATAATCCATTTCAATGTCTTTATATTCTTTCGCTGTGCACAAAGCAAATGTGAAATTGCCGGCTGAGGAATTGTGTTAAAAACGAATTTACATTAATTTCAGTTTCCACTTTTTGTTTCGTCCTGTGGCCCCTGTTTTCGGTTTACAATAATTGTATATCCCATCCACCTTTGCCGTGGCAAAGGCAAGCCCAGGGAAGCAATCGTATTGGGGCCAAAGGAAGAGGAGTAGCCGAGCAGAGGAAAAGGAAAATTAAATTGAAAATCCATCGAAGCCGAATGTGGAATTAAAATTGAATTTTCACCTACGGATCAAACGAAAAGAGTCGACTCCGAGTCGAGTTGAGATGAGAGGCAGGAAGACGAAAAACAATTAAAATTAAACAATTTATTTATTTTGAATTATGGCCCCGGCTTCTGTTTGTGGCAGCAAGCTGAAATATATGGCAGACGGAAAAATAGGAAAAATGCATTTGTCAAATTGAATGTGAGCGAACAACTCAATTTAAAGGCTCTCTCTCTCTCTCTGGCTGGCAAACTGCAAAAATGCCACAAATATTTGTCAAAGGACTGGCAATGCAATCCCGGAATGAAAGTGGCATTTTCCCTCGGGGCGGCACTCGATGATTAGGCAAATGGAAAGCTTAGGGAAACTGTACGTTATAGTAAATATACTACTGGCTCCACCCCAATCATTAACCTCGTTGAACTCGGCCGACGTGAGCTTGGGGGTAGAGATTAGGCTGATAATTTATTCAGGCTGTGGGCCAACTAATCTCGCACTGTCAGTGACTCTAATCATTCAATGAGATAAAAGCAAATGCCAATACGCACACACTCAGTCTGCGGCGGACTTCTTTCCCGATTTGCGGCTTCAGGGGTTCAAGGAACCGATGTCTAGAAATAGCGATGAGATCGTGACTATATATGATTTGACAAGTGGAAGAATAAAGAGCTAAATATGTAAGGAATTAAAATAAAGTTGATTGAATTATTAAGAGTCTAGGAATAGCTTTAATCCCACATAAATCTTAAAGAAAGATGCCTTTTTTTATAGCTACTTAAGTAAGGGTTATATATTTAAAAAACTCTCATATTTCTCGAGCCTTAAGGAAACTATCTTCATAATAATAATAACACTTCAATAAGTCTTTATATATTTTATTGACATTCCCTTAAATGTTTCCCCACAATTATCCAATTATCTAAATTAATTTATAATACCCTCTTAAACCCCAAACTTGAGCCAATCTTCTACTCGATTGTCAGTCATCTTACAAGACTTATCCCAGCTCATCTCATCTATTATAAGCTCCAATATCTTATGCCAAAGTCCTCACGCTGCCACCACTCAAAAGTCGTGAATGTTTGATGCCTTCGAGCCAAAATAGTGTGGGCTTTGGATAAGTTCACAAACAGTAAAGGAGGTGGAGGAAAAACCCGATTTTACCCCCCGAACATTCAGGATTTTGGATGGGCCAGATTTGGTTGATTTTGGCACTCGGTGCGTGGTCAGTTCGGGTGCGTGTCCACATTCACGTCCACGTTCACATCTCCACTACCACGGGGCTATTGCCATGGTCAAGCCATGGGTCCGTGCGTGCTGCAAAACAATTTAATTAATTCCAGATTTGCGCGGAATTTTTCACGAAAGCCGCGATGCCAGCAATCTGTAAATGGCATATACATACGCATCATACATATATTGTTGATTTGAGGGGTAAAGAGGGATGTGAACAGTGGTGACAGGTATCAGGAGGGTATTACCCTTGGCACATAATAAATTCTAATAAATTCTAGTTGAAGATCTTGATATATTTTTATGGGAATTAAATAAAACTTATATATAGTATAGGTTTTATAAATATTGTTGGGAATAGATTTCATTTGGGCCTCTGTTTTTCTGGCTTTATATTAAAGAATATATTTATTTTTTTGATATATTTATATAACAGGTAATGTAGCCTAACCTTCTCCATCATTGGAAGCAGGAAAACTAGTCAATGCCAAAAATGCAGCCATTCGCACGTACTTTTACTATTTATTTGTTTCTCACCTCCACTCCTCTCTCTTGCTCTGTTTTC
Organism: Drosophila orosa; assembly: GCA_018904745.1. NCBI lineage: Eukaryota > Metazoa > Arthropoda > Insecta > Diptera > Drosophilidae > Drosophila > Drosophila orosa. The sequence goes on from JAEIIH010025051.1 coordinate 2,120, forward strand.
CCGTACATTTTCCGGACAGCCTGCCAGCTACGGCAAGAAGAACGGGATGTGGTATGCATCGCCTGGAAATCAGGGATGGGGCTCCAAGCCCGCCAGTCGGAAGCCCTCAATAATGGAAGCGGATTTGGGCACATTATCGACCACATCAGGCTCGATAAAGCGCAGCGCCGGCCGTGTGATACGCATCATCAATAATTTGGATCATTCGGTGCAGGTGAGTCTCATGAATGCCCGCGAATTTTTCCCCATTTCCCCTTGTTCTCTCTCTCCGATTTCCATGCGATATTTATTGTTTCGGTCCAATCCCCCCCCTCCACTCAAACAGTCTACGTCATCAACAATGCACAAAAATATTTTTGTGAAGAGGAGAGGGGCGAGAGGAAGCTGCGGAAAATGCACCTCTTGTGCCGCGAATTTTCCCCATCGATTGCGGGCATTTTCGCTATTTTCGCAATTTCGTTTGTATATTTGTGCCCGAGCAGCGATGCGTTGTGCAAATGTTTTAATTGCCGCGATTAAAGCGCGCATCGGTCTGCAATATTTATGTAAATTTATGTTTGACTATTGCATTAGAGCCACCCGCCGGCCGAGGCTCCAACGATCCAACGGTCGAGCGGGTCTACAAAGTTTATTGAAATTTATGCAAAGTGCTCGATGAAATACGCCCAGAGCCGGGGACAAATACTTTGAGTAAATATAAAAAATGTGCTTAAATATTTAAGGGGAATATGCGAAGAGCTATGCTATATATTTTTTATATACATACATATCTATGTGGATGATGTGGAACCACCTGACCTCGCTGAATGCATTTTGTCCAACGTTTACTTTTCCGCTTCGCTTGTGGGAGAATTAAAAATATAAAAAAAAAATTTAAATAAAAAAAAAATGCAGACCAACTCGTAGCTGAGAGCCAAACCGATTCGCTTTTATTTGTATAAATATTTGCCATCAATATTTTATGGTCAGCAGAGTTTATTTTTACTTTTTTTTTTTATTATTTTTTTGTGCTACTGCAGCCCCAGACCCGACGACACTGACTTAACTGTCATTAAAGGATCGAGCGCATAAATAATTTGACAATTTATTTTTCGCCAATCCCCGGCGGAATAAAACCACTTTGATGTGTTTTTCAGCGCTTAAATTCTTGGATCGGCCCTCGGGGGCCGTCATTAGTTGCGGTTGCCATTTTTCAAATGTATTTTTTTACTCATTTCGCTTTGGACTCTATTATAATTCACATTTTATTTATTCATTTTCTATTAAAGTGTCCCACAAGTGCAGTGATTAAACTTTAATGATGGCTCTGCCAATTCAAAAAAAAAATCCATTCACTTTGACATTTCGGCCATTTTTCGTTGAGCCCGAAAGTCCGCAATTAACCTTTGCCTACTTTTCGGGGGCTGCGCTCCGCGGCAATCATATGGAAAATCAATTGTCTGCAATTTGTATTTTATCGTATGCAGTCGGTTCCGTTCGGCTTCGGACCGGGCCAACAGCCAGCCAGCCATTCAGCCAGTAGTAGCAACAAAATTGAAGCCACGGTCAATTTGGTAATTTCCGCTGACATACAAAAACCAGAAGAGTAAAAAATCGCAAATGGAATCACACGAAACAAAGGATAAGTGTGGAAATCGAAACTATGAATGCTCTTTATTTGTTTTAGTGGCAGATATTTTACAAATCTATTAACATGTCATACTTTATCTATTTTATGTACCTTTTTAATTGGTTAGATAATAGTTTGAGCCAATAAATCTTCTGTATACAATTTACAAAATTATTTAAGCTCTGAAAATTAGCAACCATATATGAAATATTAGCAGTACTTGTTGTAGTGCTTATCAAAGTGTTTCTAAACTTTATAAAGCCCTTGGCAAGGGCATAATAGGGGCTAAAGCCAGGCAAAAAGTTTGCAGTCAGGTGTATGGCTCCATAACTCTTTTCCCCCTGCAGTCGTAATTTATGTTATTATTACGAAAATGCCTTTAAAATATGAATTGGCTTCGGCACTATAAACGGGGCTGCAACTTTCGCCCACCTGACCGTTGTCGTAGTAACGCTTTATGGTAATTTTCCTAAGTGCAAGCAACATTCCTCTGCAGCTCCTGCTTCTCTTTTATTTTTTATTGTTTTGTTTTTGTGTTTTTTATTTTGCCGGTCGTGTCGGGGCATTCGTGCAGTTTTATGAATCAAAAGTACATTTTACGTTGTGGGCGTTTCGACGCCTTTCAGCACGTGGGCTGTAGCCTTGGCCAAGGCCAACACCTGATCGGGCCAATTACGGAAGGGGAGGAGGCGGCCAAATCCATTGCAGACCTTGGCTCGGTTCGGGGAGATTTTGGCTAGCCCAAAATCGAATCGAATCTCATTAATGGCTGCCAAGACACAGCCAAAACAAAGGGGGAGGGGGGCGCGCGTGGAAAGCCCGACAAAAACAAAGGCAGTCGTTTTTCCATCGCTTTTCCCTCGCCACTTACAAGACACACTTAATGGAGTTTGCAATGCAAATTTGACCAAAGTACAACCGACAACAAAAGCGAAAGAGGAAATTGTAGCAGTCGTTGTTGTCGGACTCCACCCAGCACCGAGCGCCCATTGACCAAGGCCAAGGACATGCCGCTCCAAGAACAAAGTCCTGGCGAAAATATATGGTTTATAGTATATAGACACGGGTGCTTTGTACTCCAGTATGGAAAACATGAAAAGGACGGAGAGCTGGCGCCGATTGCATTATCGGAAGATACTATTCCAACTCCCCATAGGAAAAGAAGTAGTGGAAAGTCCCTTAAAACGGAATATTTTAGAGCTTTATATTATTTATTAAATAATTGTATTTATTTTTTATATAGTTCTTACTTTTTGTTAAATATATTTAATACATTTTCTATTTAACACAAAATTATTCCAGTTAATGTTTATTTTCAAGGCTAAAATATTCATTCAAGGATTTCGCTTACTACCAAGCTAATTGCATGACAAACAACTTCCTCAAAAGTAAAACCTCATGGCTTTGAGTAAGCAGAAAATGTCAGGTTTTCCCCCAAAAATTTCCACATAATTTTTCCCTAATCTGTTGACACTGTTCACCTTTTTTTCCACCCATCGCCGCCGCCGCCTCCTTATGTTCGTCTGGGACTCTGTCTCGTGGCCTCTGTCTGCGTGGGCTGCCATGTTTGTATTTATTTGTTTTGTTTGTGTCTGGGCGACACATCCACATCCACATCCACACCTACGTCTACATCAACATCTACATCAGCATCAACATCAACATGAACATCGACGTCTATATCTAGTATCGCTGTGTATCTGTAACTACACCAAGTGGCTCTGGTGGGTAATGCAATTGAAAGCCACAATAAATGGCTCTGCATAATGGCATGCTACTCAGTATTGGCGGTAGCTTCGCTCCATCTACATGGCATATACATATATATATCACCCGATATATATACTATAGTATGTGCTCGGGTTTTAAGCACACTATATTGCAACGTGTCGCATTGCATTTTGTTTGCTGTTTGTTGACTTTTTCAACTTGCAGCTTACGTGTTTGACGTAATAGGCGAAACGTTGGGCATTCTTCTATTACTTATGTGTTTATGAACGCATACAAGTGCAGGTGCACTTCGAGAAAATTTGTAGGAGTTATGGAATTTTAAATTGCGAAAAATATTCCTTGAAATTTAAAATAACTAAGCCAAAAAGTACCTAAATTTCAATCATTTATATACTTTAAAGATCAGAAAAGATTTTTTAACTGCCTTGCCAACTTCTGACTTAAATTATAATATCCTGCAACGGTTTAAAAAATAATGTAATAATTTTTTGCTGTGCACTTATGCAGTATTCATATCGGTTCAATTTTTTTCATAACGTATACGCCACAGGGGCATCGAGCAATGGACCCTAGGAAAAGGGGAGGAAGTGTGGCAACAAAGGCAGCAGCAGCCTCACCTGGGCCGCTCCCCGTCGTCCTTTCATGTGTGTGTACTTTCGTTGAAGGCAAACAGAAAAAGGCAGAGAATATGTAAGCAAGCTGGGAGCCAACAAAAAATACAAAGAATGAAAACAAAATAAGACTCGGAATGGTTCCAGTTGCCATAGTCCGGGAATACGCTCTACAAACTTAATATGCGGATGATCCCAAAGGATTCAAAATGTCAGGCCTGCAAGGGAATTTTTAATAAATGCAAGACTCCAAAGGGGAAATTGTCATAGGATATAGGTAGTGATTTTTATTGTTCCTTTCCTTAAAATTGATGACAAAATATATGTTTTCTTTTTATAAACCAATTCCTTAATTATTAAGAAAATAATATATATTTTGTCTTGATTTTATAAAATGTTTTAACTAGAAATACATTCAATCTTCACATATAAATCCCAACTATATTAAATATGTTGCATAAGCTCCACAAACTATTACAAATATTTGAACAATTTGTTGAAAATGTGCCCTAAATAAGGTAACTTGCTTTTATAAAAACGAAAGTCGATGTTTAAGTATTAAAAATACATAACGAAAATTCTATTTTTTAGGCCTTTGTCCTAGTTAAATCCCTGAGTACCGCATTTCAATCGCTTTCGGTTATCATGTTTTTCATTTAAATTACTTGTGTTCCCTTTTATGCAACTCTATGAACGTTGACGACAATAAGGACGACAGCAAACGGTCCTGCAGTTTAACGTCTTTTGTTTTATGCATGTTTGTGTTTTATTGGAATTCCGTAGTGACTTGTGCGTGTGTGTGGCGCAGGAGGAGGTGCCGCAGAACGAAAATATTTGGGAAATTTGCATGGTTTTGACGTCACCAAGATTAAATCAACCATGCAACGGCCGAGCGAGCTGGCGAGCGATTGAATGAATGCCTGAAAAACCGGCACAGAGTTTTCCCTCCAGACGAGGAGAAATGCTGACAATTTAAATCACACAGACACACTCGACAGACGACGGAACGACGGGATATGTGTGTAGGGGAAAATGGAGGTCCTGGCCATTTCCTTCCGGCAGCTGTTTGCCAGCCGCCTGGCCGCCATCTCCGCCACACCCACCGAAGCCTCGAATTTCCCTTACATTTCCACAGTTTCCACCTGCTCCCGCATACGAAAAGTGCACGTAATTGGCTTAACAAACGCCATTTGTTTGGGGCCACGTGATTGCAGCTGGCAGCGTAGCCGATAATGTAATTATTTGCTCACATAATTATATTTGTTTATAGTCCATGTCCGATGCCCATATGCCTCATCAAGTCGTCTTCAGAATGGCTCCCATGTGCACGGCTCTCTGTGTGTGTCTCTGAGTGGGAGACTGGGCCAAAAGGAGCAGAGCGACAGGACATATTCGTGCATAATTTATGGCATAGACATCGACAGCCCTGCAGCATCAGGAGCAGCAGTCGGGGTCCGAAATGCATTGCACTAAATTATTAAAAGCATCTTTTCAGCCTCTGGTCCTGTCAATTAATTTTCCAGTAAATTAAGTGACAGTCGATTGCCGAAAGAAAAGTTTAGGAAAAGTTTACCCCATCTGTTCTCTGTGGATATTGAGTGGCAAATGGGGTAACAATTTGCCTAATGGACATTTGATGCTATTTTTACTTTAAAGTGGCATGAGATTATTATTTATGGGTTAAAGATTTTAGGAAAGGCGAACTTAAAAACCTTAATATTTGTTGGGCAATTTTTAAGAGCTTTTTCTACTAACTAACTAAATAATGGTTCATATATTTTAATTCCATTTCAAAATGTATAAAAGATACCTAAAGTAGAAAACTACAAGTTATTCAAGCCCTCATTGAATTTATTTCTAATGTTCTGACTTTGCTTTCCTGTTATATTTAATAAATTGATTTAAAAATAAGTTTTCCTCTACAAAATGCATCTATATACAAATACTAAGCTTATCGAAATGCCCCTGCAGCCTTGAATGCTCCCCATTTATTTGATGAAAGGCGAAACTCTTCCATCACCATTTGAATTTGAAAACATTTTGGCCGGACAATTGTGTCGCAGGTGCTACGCTTTGATAAACCATAAATAAATTGTGATAAATAGAGGCACACAATCCATGGGGTCCGGTCCGGTTCGAATCGGTCGACACCTGAACCAGTCCACCTAACGACCCATAAAAGACATGCGTTCCGGTAGTCGAAATGGTCGTCACTGTAAATCAAATTGCTAACCATAAAAAAGGGGGTCAGAAAAAAGCTAGACTAGCCGGAAAATGCTCAATAGAGCACAAAATATAAAGCCTTTGGAAAAATTGACCTTTGCTTCTGTTCAAAATTAGAAAGGATTTAACTTGAAAGAAAACCAAGCAGCAAACAAGGAAAACTTTAACCATTTTTAAGTAATAATTGATTACTTTTAGCTTTTTAAATTTGTTTAGCGATCTTTTCTATATCTTTTTTAAATTTTACAATGATTCTTTTTACCAGAATTTCGATTAGCTTATTTATTGACAACAAATATTTCCCTGAACTAAAATATTGCAGATCTCAAACCATATTTGTCAATTTTCCTTTAAAAAACGTATATATGAGACATTAAACGACTTGAACAATTAGAAAAGTGCATAATGTGTTTTTTTTTTCTAAATTTTTCTTTATTCTTTAGGCAGTTAAAGTTCGTTTCCCATTGTCTAAAAATTTTGAGTAAATTTACAGCGCTTTTTCATTAAAGATCATTACGTTAATCTATCTTTAATCAATTATAGAAAATCATAGGCAGTGAGTAAAATTTTTTGAAAAATCGTTTCTAACAGTTTAAGCATTCGTAATTTATAAAAAAAAAATACTATCAGTTTTTAATATTAATTTTGTGCCACTTAACTGAAGTGACACCAAAGTCATAAGCCGTCAGCATAGAAACAGATAGTTTTCGGCCTACTTCGATGATAATTATAATTGATTCACAAAACTCAACGAAAATAAAGTTGTAATAACCGGTCAGGCCTAACAAAAAGTCAAATTTCAAACTTTTTCCCCCCGAAAACTTCCAAATGAGCTGGATAAATTCGCGGCTTTTTGGCGAGGATGGGCGGTGGGTTAGGTAAAAAGTTGGAACCTGGCATTTATACTTGGTGTGTGTGTTTTTTTTTTCTGTTTGCCAACAATCAGTCGGATGGCTGCAATGTGCGGGGAAAACCACTCAACGCGGACATAAAACCATTAAACGGACGCCTTTTCCGAAGCCAAACTAAATACATAAATTAAACCGAGCTTGGCCAGACAACGGCGAAAGTTTATCGCAGTCGCTGTCGCTTGGTCTTGGTCCAGGTCCAGGTCCAGGTCCCTTTTTGCCAAATAAAACTTGGATGGCAGCTGCTTTAATTTTATGCGAGTCCCGGAATAGGGAAACGATGATGGAGAGAGACAGAGAGAGAGAGAGAGATCCTGGCAGAAGTGGAGAGACAAATTCTTCTTTAACACGCGTGAATAACTGTTATCAAGGCCCTGAAGGTCATTAAAACTCAAGTATTCCACTTGAAAAATAAGCAGCGAAAGCAGAAAAGCCAAAGTCAAGCGCCACCCAGTGAATGCAACAAAGCGTGGCCTTCATTGTGGGTGGGTGAGCAAAGGTGGGGGGTGGTGGGTGATAGGAGGTGGCTTCTGGGTTGTGTGTGGTGCGTGGGGTGCACCCAATTATGAGCGCAAAAGCTCGAGTGCAACAACAATAACAATATCAACAATGAGGCGAAGCCAAACAATGATGATGCACACCTAAAAAAAAAAAAGTATCTCAACTGAAAAGTATTTTTAATCAAGTAAAAATAGATAATAAATTAATTAAAAAATTAAAGAAAATGTAAAGGGGAACAGTTTTCGTTTAATAAATATTCTCTTTATCCTTTGTATACATTTTTTGCTTTTTCAGCTTAAAATACCTCTTCAAAATACATTTATTTATATCATTACCCCACTTGAAGAGTATCTTTTACTCAAAAGAAAAGAATCTAACTTATTTTGAGTCAAAGAAAACCCCTCTAAGCTATTTTTCTTCGAGTGCTCCCACTGGCAGCAACAAATAAAATGTATTAAGCATTAAAAGAAAACGCAAACTGGGTCACAGACTCGATTTGTGGGACGCGCGCGTCAAAAGGAAAGTGGACGGCGGACTTGGATGTGGATGTGGATGTGGCCGAGGATGCGGCGAGGACGCGAGTCGACGACAACATATAATTATAAGCATTACTCGAGGAAACGGGGTGTTTTTTTTTTTTGCGGGAGGGATTTGGCGAGCCCACAAAACGGAAGTTGCGTGCCATGACTAAATTTTTGACCGCAGGTCAAGCAAAATGTGTTGAAAGCCCCCCGGTACACGTGTACTATATATTGCCAGACTAATTACCCGACCAGATTTAACACGTGATTCTACGCATATACAAATCTATATACTCATGCCATGCTTTGCCTTTTTTCCCTCTCTACCCGCAGTGTCGCGTTCTGCTAAACCTACGCACCTCGCAGCCATTCGAGGAAGTGCTCGAGGATTTGGGTCAAGTGCTGAAAATTAACGGAGCAAAGAAAATGTACACAGGCACTGGCCAGGAGGTAAGTAGTACTGTATATGTGAACTAAAGTCCCACGACCTTGACACGGCCTAATAACTTAATGAAGAACCAACCTAAAGCGACCCGCAAAATGATTTGACAAATTGTTTCCACCAACCCATAGTAACCCCCCCATAGTGCGTAGCCAAAAAAAAACCAAATTGGTCATCTATTGTAGAGTTTTTTTAGCCTAAGAACAGACTGCGACATATAGATTGGACTTTGTAAACAAAAGCACACCTTAAATATATTAAAAATAGGAAGCTGATTGCAAAATAAATATTAGTTTCACTAAAAATGCCTAAAATAAGGTTCAATTTAAAGTTTAACTAAAAATCTAGGGTAGAAAAATGTTTGTTTTACTGTGAAAAAATACTACAGACTAATTTTAGTTATAATTAATATATTATATAATTTCAGAACTACTTATTATTATTTTATTTTTAAATTAAAAATCCCCTTTACTTTGCCTGCAGGTCCGCAGTTTCTCGCAGCTGCGAAATGATATTAAATATTAGTTTCAAAGTTTAATTTAAAATCTAGGGTAGAAATATGTTCGTTTTACTGTGAAAAAAGACTACAGACTAATTTTAACTATAATTAATATATTATATAATTTCAGAACAACTTATTATTATTTTATTTTAAAATTAAAAATCCCCCTTTACTTTGCAGGTTCGCAGTTTCTCGCAACTGCGTAACGAGTTCGCCGATGTGGACACCTTCTACTTGGCCACCGGCACAGCCCTGATCGCCGGCTCGCCCATTCGACGCTCTCGCTCCCGCCCCTCGGTGGTGGCCGCCGCACCCATACTGCCCACGGACGAGCTGCCGAAGGTGCCGCTGCGTGGTGCCCGGCCGAGGAGCAAGAGCCGACCCAGGATCTTGTATGCGCCGGAAAGCGAGATCCTGCGGCCGAATGGGGAGTACACCATGCTGGACATTATGAAGGAGGAGCCCACCAAGGTCACCATAAGGGGACTAAGGCGTACCTTCTATCCGCCCGTACACCATGCACCGGCGGACAATTCCCCGCCGGACAAAAAGCTGCAGCTCCAATGGGTGTAAGTAGAAGGAATTGGATATATCTTTATAGTAGTTTTTAATATGCTTATTGATGTCCTTAGCCATGGCTATCGCGGCATTGATGCGCGACGCAATCTGTGGGTGCTGCCCTCCGGAGAGCTGCTCTACTATGTGGCCGCCGTGGCCGTGCTCTTTGATCGGGACGAGGAGGCCCAGAGGCACTACACAGGCCACACCGAGGACATTATGTGGTGAGCTGTTGCTTTAAAAGATTTAATAGAAAACTATTCCCCATTTTATCTAATTAATTATGTCTGCAATAATTTTATCCACCAGCATGGATGTACATCCCTCTCGAGAGCTGGTGGCCTCCGGTCAGAAGGCTGGCCGGGATCGCAAATCGCAGGCCCACGTTCGCATCTGGAGCACCGAGTCCCTGCAGACGCTTTACGTCTTCGGAATGGGGGAGCTGGACAGTGGGGTGACCGCCGTGGCCTTCTCGCAACTGGTAAGTGATGTCCCAGACACTAATCCCATTCGGGAAGTAACGTAACGTAACGTAACGAAACCCCTGCGATTTCCCTTGCAGAATGGAGGCAGCTACATACTGGCCGTGGACAGCGGACGCGAGAGCATCCTGTCCGTGTGGCAGTGGCAGTGGGGTCACCTGCTGGGCAAAGTGGCCGTAAGTCCGACTAATCCCGCACCCACCATGCCTGTTGCCCCACTTGAGAGTATAATCCCGCTCTGCTCAATTACAGACCCTGCAGGAGGGCCTCTCGGGGGCGGCATTCCACCCGCTGGACGACAACCTCATTATTACCCACGGACGGGGGCACCTGGCCTTCTGGCATCGGCGCAAGGATGGTTTCTTCGAGCGCACGGATATTGTGAAGCAGCCATCGCGCTCTCATGTCACCAGCGTGCAGTTCGAGCCGGACGGAGATGTGATCACAGCGGACTCGGATGGTTTCATTACCATCTATTCGGTGGACTCGGATGGGGCCTACTTCGTCCGCACAGAGTTCGAGGCGCACAACAAGGGCATCGGCTGCCTGATCATGCTAGGCGAGGGAACTTTACTCTCTGGTGGCGAGAAGGATCGCAAGATTGCCGCCTGGGATTCCCTGCAGAACTACAAGAAGATTGCCGATACCAAGGTGAGATCATTTCAGGGAAATTATTAACTCCCCTAATTCCTCTTTTGGTTTTCCAGCTCCCTGAGGCCGCTGGCGGCGTTCGCACCATCTATCCCCAGCGTCCGGGCCGCAATGATGGCAACATCTATGTGGGCACAACGCGCAACAATATCCTGGAGGGATCACTGCAGCGCCGCTTCACCCAGGTGGTCTTTGGCCACGGGCGACAGCTGTGGGGCCTGGCCGCCCATCCGGATGACGAACTGTACGCCACCGCCGGTCATGACAAGCATGTGGCTCTCTGGCGGAAGAATAAGCTCATCTGGACCATCCAGACGGGCTACGAGTGCGTGGCTTTGGCCTTCCATCCCTTCGGCACCTTAGCTGCGGGCAGCACCGAGGGCCACCTGCTGGTCATCAACTGCGAGAATGGAGCCGTGATGCTGACGCTTCGGGTCTGTGGCTCGCCACTCAACTGTGTGGCCTACAACCAGGGTGAGCTTCCATTTAATTAATAATTTATTATTATAGAATTTAATATTAAATTATTAATTTACAGTTGGCGACATGATTGCCATGGGCTCGCAGAACGGCAGCATTTACTTGTTCCGCGTTTCGCGCGATGGCTTCTCCTACAAAAAGGTGAACAAAATTAGGGGCTCTCAGCCGCTGACCCATTTGGACTGGAGCATGGATGGCAATTTTGTGCAGACAGTGACCGTGGACTTTGACCTGCTCTTCTGGGACGCCAAGTCACTGTCCCCAGAGCGCAGTCCCATTGCCATGAAGGATGTCAAGTGGCTGACCAATAACTGCACTGTGGGCTTCCTGGTGGCAGGACAGTGGAGTAACCGGTACTATAGCAGCGCCAACACCATTGTGGCCACCTGCAGCCGCTCGGCAGCTCACGACATGCTGGCCTCTGGCGATGCCGAAGGATATCTGAGATTGTTTAGGTAACTATTTGATTCAAGGAAAAGTTTTGAGAGAAATATGAATCTAATTGTGATTTACAGATATCCCGCCATATCGCCGAGAGCCGAGTTCCACGAAATGAAGGTCTACTCCGGCATGCTGGCCTGCGCCCGCTTTTTATGCGGCGACCACACGCTCATCACTGTGGGCGGCACAGACGCGTCCCTGATGGTGTGGGACATCGTCGAGGAATAGCTGAAATGGCCACCGTGGCACCGCACCGCCGCCCAGTACGAGGCGAGCTACTCGGATTACTGGCACCGCCGCGCCTCGAGGGTCTCCTCCACGGTCCTCGATAGCGACTCGGTGGACTACCAGTGAATCCGGAGATATCCGGACTCAGACGAACAACAACAACAACAATTGGCCAGCGTTCCGTTTTTTTGGTTTTAGTCCAACGAAATATTGATATTAGATAATTGCACCCTAACAACAACAAGAAATTCAACATTTTGGAAAAGTTTTGAAAGAGAAAAACAAAAAATTGCACCAGCAACGAGCACCCGAGCAAAATCGAAATCCAAAATCCAATCCCTCAATCAGACGAAGGCTTCCACTCTGAAATTGAATCTTCCGTTCCTCCGGTCTTGCCATTCGCATTCTCTATATATATATCTCTCAGTTTGAGCCGTCTCGAACCAACTCTCAATGCCACTGGTGGACCCAAAAACCCGTAACTCGTACAGCATCCAAGTATCTTCATCTTCCAGAACGTGGTCAGAAGAACTCTTCCCGAAAAAATAACAAACGTAAACGCAGCAAATCAGACAGTGAGTGACAGGACACACATATACATCTCACCCAGAATCACGGACACGGACACGTACACGTACACGTGCAAGGATAACGAAAACCCAAGTGCACTTCCAACATATATACTTATATATACATATATCGAATGTGTATTGTTATAGCAACTTTTATTATAAGCGTTGAAATAAATAAACAGTTTGAAACAAAACGAAAATGGCGCTCTATCGCTGGGCTATCGAAAATCGATTAATTTTCTGGTTGTGGCAAGGCCAGAGGTCAGGGTTGTAGTTCGTGCAACGCACACGATTACTATTTTAACGGCGCCACTGAGCCAACCCGACTTTTTGAAAATAGGGGTTTTTCGGCTCTTGGGGGAAGTAAGGTCTTAAAATAAACATAATTTATGAACTTATTCAGAGGGAAATATATAGAAATATATACAGAAAAAAAGTTAATAATTTCTCATTTTTTGGTACAAAAGAATCGAAGAATATCTATAAATTTAAGACCGCTTGACCGTAGTTTTCAATGATTTTTAATGCATATAACAAAGATATTATGAAGTTATTTAGGGATCTTATAATTATTAATGGCAAATGCAGAGCCCAGTTAAATATTTGGGTTGGCTACTAAAACTCTAAGTGAAATGGGGAAAAATGTGAAAGAAAATGTATTGATCATTTATTTATTTTATGTTTTAATTCTAAATAAATAATAATAATAGTTTAAAATATAAGATTTCCAGTCTATAATTATTCT
>JAEIIH010025056.1:0-30265 GCA_018904745.1 Drosophila orosa
CATAACTTTTTTCTGGCACAAAAAATTGAACATAACTGCAAAACATTGTTAACTGTGTAATATTCTTTTATTTTATTTTTTATTTCAAATATCTTCAAACAGATATTGATAACGATAACGATATATTTATCATTATCGTTATTATCGATACACATCATCGCTAAGTATGACCAACCAGTATTTCGGCAAAATCCGGACGTGTTTATTCACGCAAAACTGGCAACTGGTCACACTCCGTGCACTCCCGTGCAAAAGAATCGGGCGTTTTAAAAATTAATTTGTAGCTAAATTAGGGGCCGCAACCGCTATGCGCTCAGATCACCTGTGAAAAGCCAAGCTACAGTCGTCGCGGGTGAAAAGGTGCAGGGCAGTGCGGACTTCCGCTGATAAGGATTGCGGTCAGCGTTTCCGCCAGAGAAAAATCGATTGAGTGATAACAGGCAGGGCTTGCGCTTACGCGTTTTTTTTTAAGGCAGAAGCTCTGGTGGAATTGAGTCCGCGACATGAATTTGGACTTCGCGAAGGTGTGCGGCAAGCACATAGGCGTCTACGAGGCCTACTACAAACAGGTGAGCGCGGCGAAGGCGCGGCCTTGGGTAGCCCAGGAATGCCAGCGAAGCTCTGGAATCCACCAACCACCAACACCCACCCCCTATTGATTTTTGCAGATTGACCCCAAAGGCACCGGGGCGATTGAGGCCATGACGGCGGCCAAGTTTCTGAAGAAGTCGGGCTTAAGCGACGTGGTCCTGAGCAGGATCTGGGACCTGTCCGATCCCAATGGAAAGGGCTTCCTGGACAAGCCGGGCTTCTTCGTGGCCCTCAAGCTGGTGTCGCTGTCGCAGGCGGGCCAAGTGGCCAACATGAACAACATTTATGTGGAAACTGCCAATCCGCCGAAGGTGGTGAGTAATCAGCGATCGCCGCCGCCTGCCCAAAATGGTAACTAATCTGTTTTGTGTCACCTGACTCGCCGTCGCCAGGGTGAAATACCAAAAACGATGCCGTCGCGCATCCAGACGGTGCCGGTGTCCAGCGGCGGAGTGGCGAACGGGGACTGGTCCATCGGCGTGATCGATCGGCTCAAGTACGAGCAGCTCTTCGAGTCGCTGAACCCGCACAACGGCATGCTGCCGGGCAACAAGGTGAAGGGCGTGCTGATGGACTCCAAGCTGCCGATGAACATCCTGGGCACCATTTGGGATCTGGCCGATCAGGACAAGGACGGCAACCTGGACAAGCACGAGTTCATTGTGGCCATGCATCTCGTCTACCAGACTCTGCAAAAGCGCACCGTTCCCAGCGTGCTGCCGCCCGAGTTGAGGAAGCCTGGCGGCTCGGGACCACCTCCGCCCAAGCCCGCCATGCCCCCACCACCGGCGGCGGCAGCTGCCATGCCGCGTGCCCCCAGCGGCGAGGGATTCGGCGATGGTGGCTTCGTTGCCAACTTCCCCAAGGATATTGCACCGCCGGCGGCCATTCCCCCGCTGCCAGTGGCCGTGCCGCCCATGACGCGCATTCCCCCGGTGGGCGCTGTCAGCTCCCAGCCGCTGATCCAAACGGATCCGCTGATACCCATCGGGGCTCCGCCCTCGGTGACGGCCAACGCCGACTGGGTGGTCACTCCGGCGGAGCTGAAGCGCTTCGAGGACATCTTCCGGCAGTCGGACCTCGACAAGGACGGTCTAGTCTCCGGGCTTGAGGTGAAGGACATTTTCATCAAGTCGGGTATACCACAGCGCAGCCTGGCGGATATCTGGTGAGGATTATACAATGGAGAAAGTGTGAGTTGGAGAGCCCGTATTAATCAGAAAGTTCTGCCATTTCAGGGCTCTGTGCGACACCAATCAGTCGGGAAAGTTGACTGTGGAGCAGTTCGCCCTGGCCATGTGGTTCGTTGAGCGGAAGCAGCGCGGCGTTGATCCGCCGCATGTGCTCAACGCCAATATGGTGCCGCCGTCGATGCGCGCCATTGTGTCTGGTGTGGACCTGCAGCCGCAGGAGGTGAAGCCCACGTACTCGAATCCGGAGCTGGAGATGATATCCAAGGAGATCGAGGAGCTGGCACGCGAGCGGCGAGTCCTGGAGACGGAGATTGCCCAGAAGGAGGCGGATGTGCGCATCAAGAACGGTGAAGTGCGCAGCCTGCAGGTGGGTCTTACACTTCGATCTATGAGAAAGGCAACGATTCCTAATGAAACATTTCCATTTTCGATACAGAGCGAACTGGACACTCTGACGGCCACGCTGAAGCAGCTGGAGAACCAGCGGGGAGAGGCCCAGAAGCGACTGGACGACCTTCAGGCTCAAGTAGTTATTTTGCATGAAAATCCGCGGGAATCTTTGCTTGGCTTGCCCCTGGGCTTTACCTTTTATTTATCTTACTTTACATTTAAACTGCAACTTTGATTTCCTTTCTTTATCATGTTCCCCCAATCAACCAACACTCTGTTAACAATTGGCTAAACCCATACTAAACTGGTGAATGCACTTACACTTACAATTTCGAACCCATAAGGTTAGCCACAATACGGCCGTGCTGGCCAACGTAAGTCTTGACATATCGCGCACCAACGATCAGGTTTGTTTCAGTTCCTCATGATTTCTGTATATATTTTGCTTTGTGTTCCGCTCGTTCTCGTTCATGTGATGTATGTTTATGTTGGCCTAAGTGTTGTGCAAATTTCTGGCGCTGTCTAGCCCTCTGCTCACCTTTAAATACTCTCTCTTGCAGGTGACCAAGATACGCGACCAATGTCAGATGCAGGAGGAGACCATCAATGAGCAGGAGGGCGAGCTGAACGCCAAGCGCTCGGAGCTGCAGAAGCTCAAGGACGAGGAGACGTCGCTGCAGAAGGAGTACGACGACAACAACCGGGAGCTGTCCAAGCTGACCAAGCACCTGCAGAACACTCAGCTGCAGATCAGCTCGGTAAGATGAGCAAGTCCCTCTCTACTGGACACCTTTTAATCCCTGACTATCCGCCTTGAAGGTACGCTCGATGGTCACCCAGCTGATGGAGACGCAGCGCCAGATGACCGACGCCTTGCTCATCTGCCGGGCTGCCATGGAGAACCAGAACGCGGAGCTAGTCTCTGAGTACCAGCTGAAGATCGAGCCGGACTTTGACGAGGCTCGCAAGACGATGAACAAGGAGGTGGTAATGCCCACGGACGACCCCTTCGAGGAGAACAACAGCGGTGCGGCCAATCAGGCCACCAATGGCTTTGCCAGCGATCCCTTCTCTGGCCAGCAGCAGGCCAGCAAGCCGGCCATCACCACCGGCTTCGATGACAGCTTCAACATGAGCTCGGGCTTCGACAGTGGCTTTGATGCTTTCAACCAGAGCGGAGCGGGCACAGGCTTCGGCCAGACGCAGCGGGATCCCTTCGGCTCGGATGCCTTTGCCGCTAATAAGAGCAACGCTATCACGCCAGAGGTAGGTCAACATAGAGCTCTTAATGAAGGCTTATAAGTTAACTAGACTCAGTATACGCAGCCTGGTAAGGATGACTTTGGCAGCGATCCCTTTGCGGCCCTGCATGCGCCAACTGGCCAGGGTCAGGTGCTCAGCCCCAACGCGCAAAAATCGGGTCCCCCGCCCAGACCGGAGTCCCCTAGTCCAGCATTGCCGCCAAAGAAGTCCAAGGTACCGCCCCCGCGACCAGCGCCACCAAGAGCCTCCCAGGTAACCGGGAAAAGGGAATGCCAAGCGGGAGAGAGAGCTTGAACTAACTGAATCTCTGTTACAGCCTACAAGCGGATTCGGCGGCAGCGGCGGCGGTGGATTCGCTGACTTTGAGGACTTTGACAATAAGGTTGGTACTTCACAATTCAGTGTCCGCTGGGATCGGTGGTAATGCATGCGCCCCGGCACCCGGCACCCCCCAAAGTCTGTTGAATAATCCCTGGTTTTACGTTTACGATTATCACTAACATTTCCTAAGTTATTTTCGTAGAAATAAACCACTTTTGAATGCACCCTCTGTCAAGATCTACGCTCTTGAGTCCTTTTTGATTTCGATTTGTATGCTCTTTGGTTTCCACCCCTCGTAGTGGTTAGTGCGGCACCCCAGTGATCAGTAATCAGTGATCAGTGATCGTATTTCACCAACCGACCACAACTCACCCACCTTACATTCCCGTAGCTTTTGGTAGCCTTGCTTTTGGTGGCTGAAACTAACCGTCTCTCTCTCTCTCTCTCTCCGGTCTCTCATCTCTGCAATTCTCTATTTTCAGTGAACATCTTAAGATAACCCATTCTATATACGATATAAATATATATACCAAGTACTAACACACATACTCAGTTAATGAATGGCCTCCTCCTCTAGCAGCATAACGAAACAAATCAATTTGAGCGTACAAAGCTACTCGCAGCAGCATCATAGTATGTATCAGTCACGGTGCATGGTGTATATGTAATTACTAGAGGACGCAGCAGCATTATCTATCGTTCATGCCTAATTAGCTAAATGTACTAAATACTAAATCAATTCAATCGAAACACTCAACCGACTCGAGAAAATGAAATCAATTTCAAGCGTTACGTATCGTGTTAATAAATGTAGTCACAAATCGGAAGGATACCCAACCCCAAACCTAATTCTGGTTCGGTTCCCCAGGCCCCTTGGGCAGTGTCAGTATTGTATCAACTTACTATTATTACTAGTTTGTTTTGTGGGGCGAGAACTCTGCCAGGAATTTAATGCAAGTTGTTTGTTGTTTCTGCATATGCGAATACTAAAGTTTAAAGCAATTATACAGCCATACTATATATATAAATATATTACCAGCATTTTACACACACACACATGCATGAACTGCCGCTGGAGTTCGGACTGCCTTGCTGCCTGTCCACTACTATTTACCAAACAAACGAAACCCATTAGCCACCAGCCACCAGCCACGAGCCACGTAGCGTCATTAGGGCATTGCCCCAGTTAGGTCAGGAGCTCTCACGCAACTCCAACTATATCAGAGTACTTGTATGCATTAATATACGATTGTCAGACCTTGATTATTACCACACCGAAACTAACAAGCTTCCCGTGCATTGATTTTACCGAGAATAACATATTCCGAGCATATAACATTAAATACATATATTATAGAGAGCAGAAAGTTTTAGAGGGAAGCCTAACCGATACAAAAAAAATGAATGTAACAAAAAAACAACGTTTTGCATTATTAATAAAGAAATATCTATGTTCGACATCATTCAACGTACGACCTGCGACTTGTCTGGGTTCTGGTCTGGACACATCCCACATCCCTCGTCCCTCGTCCCTAGGTGGCTGCTTGAACGCTTTAGTTGACCTCGGTTTTGGTTTTGGCTTCGGTTTCCCCCCCTTTTGGTTGTGTAATCTCTTGATTCCCGAGCTTAATTTGATTCCGTTTTAATTTAATTTTGTTTCATTTCATTTCTATTCCCCAACAACGACACGACATGACGCACCCACCCACACACAGCTTCACAACATTCCCAGCACCACCACGCCCCTGCCCTCGTTATCACCAGCGCCCCCGGTTCCCAGCGCGATTCCCTTCTCCTCTGGAGCGTCGCTGCTCGACAGCTTCTCGCTATTCGACGATCCCGTCCAGAGGCGCAGCCAGGCTGCCAGCACGCCCACACCCACACCCCCATTACTCCCCTCATCGTCATCCACGGCAGCTGCCTCAGCCTCAGCTGCGACCTCGGTATTAGCATCCGTATCAGCCTCAGGGGCGACGGCGGGATTGGGTGCCGTAGCGCCAGGTAGCACCACCACCGCCTCCAGCTCAAATAACCAGCATTTGTCGCGTTCCAATACTCCGCTGCAGAGCTCTGCTCTGAGCCAGAGCCAGAGCAGGACGGGATCGGGCCTGGGATTGGGATCGAGCGTGTTCGATGCCTTTGGAGCGGCCAACAGCAACAGCAGCAGCAGCCAGCCGGCGCCCACTCCCAGCGTCATCACTGGACCCACCGACTTTAAGGATGATCCCTTCAAGGACTACCGCTACGAGGATCCCTTTAGCATCAAGGATCCCTTTGCAGACGACGAGGAGGGGGATCTGGAGGGCCCAGGCAAGGGAGCCAGTCAGAAGAAGAGCTTTGCCGAGGACTTTAGTTCGGAGGGTGAGTAGAAATTCTGTTGATTATGGAGTAAAACCCTCTAAAATGACCACCAAACCCGCAGATGAGATGGGATCCGCAACCAAGACGCTGACTAATATAATGAACAACAATAACAGCAGTAAGCCCAAGGCTCACACGCCCCTCCACAACGATCTGCTGCAGCAGTTCGACGCCTTCAACCTGAACTCGAGTCCAGCGCCCTCGCACCACTCGAACACATCTTCGCATCACTCCAGCACCAAGCCCCACCACCAAAAGTCCCAGACAGCGCTGGACGCATTCGCTGATTTCGATGACTTTGCAGCAACTGCAGGAACAGGATCAGGAGCAGGAACAGGAACTGGAAAAAGGAGCATAACCACTAGCAATACGAAACTCAACGATTCCTTCTTCGATGCATTTAATGACAACTTTGGCGTGAGCCAGAACTCAACAGCGGCATCCCTTGGAACCACAACCAAGCCCAGCGATCAAAAAGCTGCCTTCAATGACAACTTCGACGATGACTTTAAGGTGGGCAACTCCTCCGGCCAGCTGGACAATCATAACTTTGCCAAGTTTGATGCCTTCGAGGCGCACAACTTCTCGAATGACTTTGGCAACAGCTCCTTTGGCAAGGAGAAACAGAACGGCCACAACAGGGCCAAGAAGGAGACGAACAAGGACAGGTTCGAGGCGGACTACTCCAAGCCGGAGAGCTTCGATGCCGACCTGGAGGAGGCGCTCAAGCGCAGCATGGTGGACAACTAGGGTGCGCTCTGGAGTAATGATGTGATGGATGGATCGATCCACCGGGAAATCTCCGATGACACATGCAATGTTCACTCTCTCACTCTCTATTCGCCCCACGATCCGCTCTTTAGTTTAGTGCTACTTCGTTCTCGCTTCGATCAAATCTTATGGATAATCCAATACGATTACTTTTATTTTGTACTCCTTCATTCGTGCTCAAGGATCCCGGCGATTAGAGAGTTCCAATGGAGCCACTGCTACAATCTATATACCGATATATATATATACTCGTAGAGCCTAATGCATATTACGATTTAACCTGTACCAAAACCCTATGAATAATAAACAAATGAAATAATAACATCATCTTAGCGAGAGGGTTATAGAGAGAGGGCTCTCAGTCATGGTGGAACTAAGGAAGGTGGTCTCATAGCGAGAACTGCTCTCTTTTGAGTCCCCAACACAGCTGATAGGAGCCACCTTGCTTGGCCTGCACCATGCTCTCACCCACACCAGAGCCCCTTTTGGATATGTGTGCGTGCCAATCGCAAACTAAAGCAAATGTCGCAGTTCTCGGTTTCATTTCTGTTTGCGAGTTTGCGGCGAGCGGTCATAGAAAACAGTGAGTTCAGTGGGAGTGAGCCAACCTACTGGCATTAAGTGAGACTGTGTGCGATTCTCCACGGGATGCGTGAACTCAGCCAGCCAGTCAGCCCCCCCATTAAAAACAAACCCACACACAGGCGCACAAATTGCTGCATTGGCACTATAAAAACAATTTGCCGGCGAGTGTAAACACACACACAGGCCCCGTGAGAGAGGCGCGATCCAGTACCTTGCGTGTGTGTGTGCCGCTAATTACATTTATTTTGTAAACTTAATTTCCAAGTTGCGCTGCCTGTGTGGGGGACAAAGAGGACGCCGGAACGGTAACAGGGACGGCTCTGAGGGGGGCCGATGCAGACCCACCTTTGCTGTTCCTTTGCACTACTGTGTTTGCCATGTATTTAAGTGGCCTCCTTCCTGATAAGCAGCCCAGTTATCGTGCCATAGATCCGTGGGTTATCTGATATTTTTTTCTGTGGGTGCCACCTTGGTGGTGTGCGTAGTCTGGCCCAGGGTGTGTGAGTGTGGTTAGTGCGGCTCGGGGATCGTATCGAATCGCGCTTGTTGACACACTGTTTGCGGCGAGGGTGGCTCAAGGAGTAGCTGGAATCAGCTACTGCAGTAAACCTTAGTACTCCTTAAAGTACACTCTAAACATTTGGCTGGGGAGATCTTCAAGATCTCAATTGTATCTTTATATCTTTGGATCTTTGGGGTTTCTTTTAGCTTAACTCAGCATTATTATCGTGATTTCGGGTAACTCTTCAGCTTAGTATATCTTGAAACTTGTCTTAAAAGTTATATCAAGCCTTCAATATTGTGTAAGAATTATGAATTGTATTGTGTAAACATTAGTTTATCTTGAAACTTGCCTTAAAAGATATATTAGGCTTTAAATATTGTGTAAAAAATATGAATCGGAAATTGCAATAGTTTCAGGAAATGGTGAAACATGCTTGGCTTATCTTAATGAAACTGATAATAGAATCGTATGATTTGTCTGTTGAAATACATAGGTTGATCCCGCGAATATTCATAGAGCCTGTTGGAAGTTGGACTTTGATCCCATGTAGAACGCACTCCGCATTATTATCTTAATGTAGAGTTTAAGTATGTCGAATAACTTTCAGTAAATTAATAAAAATGAACTTAGAAGAGGCTTAGATAGGTTAGAAGGTTTTAAATAGGTTTACTTATCATAAATTATGGAATAAATCTATACAAAATCATGTATTTCTCACCTTTATAAGTTTTTCTTGTGTAGTTTCCAAGCTTAACGACTATAAAATGCTTAGAAAAATACTCATTATATCGTCAACATTATAATTAAACTTAATTTTGCTTCTCAATTATCAAGAAAACTCTTTCTTACACCATTTATCCTCCAGATCCCGTGATTCATCCACCATGTCGAAGCCAGCTCTGTATTACGCCACCCTCAGTCCCCCATCCCGTGCCGTTCTGCTCACGGCCAAGGCGATCGGGCTCGACCTTGAACTGAGGTAGGTTCCCACACTGACATCCCCACATCCACAGCCACACACAACGTTCAACTTAACTCAATTAACAACTGTCTCCACACGTACCCAGGCCAATTAACCTGCTGAAGGGTGAGCATCTGACGCCGGAATTCCTCAAGCTGAACCCCCAGCACACGATCCCGACGCTGATCGATGGCGAGGCCACGATCATTGACTCGCACGCCATCTGCTCCTACCTGGTGGAGAAGTACGGCAAGGAGCATCAGCAGCTCTACCCCAAGGACCTGGTGCAGCGCGCCAATGTGGATGCCCGTCTCCATCTGGACTCCGGCCACCTGTTCGCCCGCCTGCGCTTCCTGTACGAGCCGATTCTGTACAATGGATCCACGGACTGCTCGATTGACAAGATCGCGTACATCCAGAAGTGCTGGGAGATCCTGGAGGGCTTCCTCAAGGAGCAGCCGTACCTGTGCGGCAGCGAGCTGACCATCGCCGACTTCTGCGCCGTGGCGACCGTGACATCGGTGAACGAAGTGGCCATCATCGACGAGTTCAAGTTCCCCAAGCTGAATGCCTGGCTGAAGCGTCTCGCCGAGCTGCCGTGCTACCAGGAGGTGAACGGCGAGGGCGCCGACGAGCTGAAGGCCATCTTCAAGGCCAAGCTGGCCGAGAACCGCGGCAAGTGAGCTGAGCAGAGCAGCAAGTATCTCCTAACCTTATCCATTCTATATGTTATCCACTAATAAAGAGCTCTAGTTTCGAAGTACGATTATAGGCGGTTATAGCGACTTTGATCGATCTTTTATTAGGTGGACTTAACTTACATTTAGCAACAATATACTTAGAGGTAATGGAAACGGAAATCGCCTCGAGTGGGGACCGGGACCGAGACGCTAAAAGGCAGGGCTGTCCAGCCGGAGCTGGACACATACACGATCGCCGGCGGCGAGGGTTATGTTCTACAACATAGGCTCGTCGAGGGTACATGTATATTGGTGTGGGTAACTCGAACCGAAAGTACAATAATTGTCTACAAAAAAAGTACAAGATATAAGCGCCTCCCAGACGGGATCGGGGGTCAATGTACGGGGCACTTCTGTGGCGCTGCAGGCGTATAAAATATATATATATATGTGTATATATATGTGGGTAAACAGGCTATCACGACCCAGGCTCATGCACACGCTCCCTCACACACGCATCTCTCATTCACACTCGCACACAGCGCGCTCATAGTCCGGACTCTAATCGCGGCGCAGCAGGAATCTCTTGATGCTCTCCGGCAGCGGCAGCTTGGTGATGGTGTTCGTCGGAAAGTGCTCCAGGATGACGTTTCGGCAGGCGCTCTGCAGGGACAAAACTGGCGGAGAGAAGGAGAAGCCAAGAGGCAAATGAGAGGGAGAAGGCTAAAGCAAAACGCTGCTACTTACTGCCCTCCAGCTGGATGATTCTTATCTGCTTGGTGGTGCCGTACACGTCGATCACGACGAACAGGGGCGACCTGTTGAGCGGAATGTCACGAGAGACGGGGCCATGGTCGACCCCGTTGATGATGAAGTGCAGTTCCCCCTTGGAGGCACTCTGCACAGTGGGCACGTAGATGATGCCGATGCGGGAGCCCCTGTCCGTGAGCAGGATGTCCGAGTCGTTGCCGTTGCCCATCGACGGGCGCAGCAGTCTCTTTGGTAGCAGGCCGCGTGGCGTACGCACGTGCGTCGCGTCGCCCAAAAGGTTTCCTAAACAAACAAGGCTTCAGCTGGGATTGCAACTTTAGGGGGCCAACTTACTGTGTGGCTGGTCGACCGTCTCCGGCTCAATGATGTCGTTCGGCTCCTGGCGCTGGTTCAGCTCGAACTTGGAGATCGGATAGATCCAGCTGTTGCCCAGATTGGCCAAGTCGGGCAGCGCAAAGTGCGGCAGGCCCTCGCTGCTCGTGCGGATCACATTGGGGGTGAGTTCGGTGAGGCCCAGGCGCATGTGCCCCGACCAGCCGCGCTCGATCTTCTCGATCTCCACCAGGAAGATGTCGCCCGGCGCCAGCGGGCGCTCCGAGAAGGTCAGCGCGTCGGCGAAGCTGGCCCGGCGATAGGCGACGGTGGCGTCGTCGCCCAGCTGTATGTTGGAGCCATGGTACGGATGGAAGCGGCTCAGCTGGCGCTTGCGGCTGCTTATCGTGGCACCGCCGTCCCACAGCCCCAGGGGGTCAATATCCCGAGCCAGATCGTCCTCCTGCTCAGCGTAGGCGACGGCGACGGCGTTGTCTGGTGCTGGTACGCGCTTGGCCGCAGCCGCCGCCTGGTCGCTGTCCTCGGCGGCTTGCATGGGCCTGGTGCTCGGTGCTCCGTTTGGACTTGATGGCTTGCGCCCGCACGTTGTTTATTTTCGTTTTCGCGTATTTTTATTTGTTTGTCGACTTTGTTGTGCCTGACCAGTGCTGGCAAAAGGCGCAGGACACACCAGTGTTGGCCAATGTCGCGGCTCGCGGTTCAGTGTTGGTCACCGGTCGTGATGTAACACGGCAACAGCTGTTCGGGGCGACTTGGTCTGGATATTACGAGGCGAGAGATGTGAGTGAAACACAGGCAGAATTTGACTTAAAACTGAAACTACAGTGACCGCTTGCGTTTCCAGATGCGAGTTCCCAGTGCCCTGTTTGCCGCCCGCGGCCGAGCGCCGCAGAACGAGGCCGATGTGCCCTTCCAGGAGATTCTGCCGCTGCGGCTAAAGAACACGGTGAGCGGGAAGGCGGACTCCGGCAACGATGTGGCCTGCCTGCAGGAGATGGGCGTGCTCTTCGCCTGCCTGAAGGACAACGAGTTCGTGGAGAAGTACTGCCACAAGGAGATCAGCCAGTTCCAGAACTGCTTCAAGTGCTACATGGACCGCAAGTTCGAGGCCAAGAAGACGGTCAACCAGGGCATCGTGCAGCCGGGCAGCAGCCTCAACTACAAGCAGCTGAACAAGTACATGCGCCGCTACCCCAATCCCCTCTAGCCTCTAGCCTAGTTGAGTCCGTTGAGTCGTTTAATAATACACTAAATATTTACAAAAACCCCTTGTGAAGTCTCGTCTCTGTGGTCGCATCCTCCTCCTCAGTAGACGACATCGGCGTCGCCCAAGCCCGCCGAGGATTGGCTCACCGGCGAGGGCTGGCTCAGCACAAAGTTGGAGGACATGGCACGCAGGAACTGCGGATGGGCGTGCGAGAGCGAGTGCTGCTGCGGCTCGTACAGATCGGACAGGAGCGGCGGCTTCTCGCGCACGCGACTCAATAGGTCGGACATCTGGCGGGGCTTGGAGACGGCGGCCGTGGGCAGGGCCAGGTTGATGTGCAGCGGATAGCCGCCATGCTCCCAGGTGTCGGCCAGAATCTGCAGGCTGCGATTCGCCTCCAGGACGCGGGCACGCTGGAAATTCAGCCGCTCCTGCTGCAGCTCCGACCATTGATCCTGCAAGGTAATCAAGAAGATGTAGCTGCGGAGCCAGAGAGGAGATGGAGGCACTTACAAATCTGGTTCCCAAGCGCCCGAAATACTTGATCTGCTCCTGAACATTGAGCACCTGCTGCATGTACCAGTCCCGCGCCTTCTCCACGCCATCCAGTCCGAAGAGCAGCAGTTCGCGTTGCTCCTCCAGCTGCTTCATCCGCTTCAGCATGTTGTAGTCGATGCCATGCTGGAGAGTGTGCCTTCGCGACTCCCGCCGCTTGCTGCTGGACTTCTTGGGCAGGGCGGGCAGGGCTGCCAGACTCCAGTCGGTAGCCGAAGCGGAGGTGGACGAGGAGCCACCATCCGCTGAGCCGCGGTGCTCAAACTGCTCTCGCGACGGCGGCACCTTTGGGATCTTACCCGCATCCGCCATCAGGTTGAGCTGCCAGTTCTGCAGGGCATGGCGAATGTCGGCTTTGCCCAAAGCTGGTGGCGAGGTTGTGGGCACCTGTCGCGGTGGCTTTGGCGGTGGAGCCGGCGAACTGTAGTCCATTTCCGACGCAAGATTCACCTGGGAACGGGGCCGCATCTTGACCTCGCCCAAAGCCTGCTGCTGATTGCGTAGCAGACACAGTTTCAGGCCAGCGCAGAAGCGTTCGAAGGAGAGCAATCCGCTGGTGGGAGTGACGCGACGCAGTGAATCCAGCACGCCACGCGGTAATCCCTTGGAGCCATCGTCCTGCCAGCCCTTCTCGATGTCCGTGTAGCGCACATAGCCGCTCTGCTTGTCGTCGAGGATGTCGAAGAGCTTCTTCATGGACAGCACAAACTGCTTGGGCAGGGCGTCCATGTCCAGGGATTGCGGCTGAGGCTGAGCCGCCAGACTGGGACTGCCTCCTCCTCCTCCTCCTCCGCCGCCGCCATCGCAAAGGCTGAGGTTGAGCAGACTGGTGCTGGTGATGTTCTGGCGGAGCATCTTGGTCTGCACAATGGAAAGTGGAGGTGGGATTATGGATGTTTGTCCCACGCTTGGTCCCAATGCATAACTTAATATTCATGGGAGCTCATTTGCATGGCAGAGTCCAAAATGGAATGTGTGTGAATTTGGCACGCTTGCTTTTAAGATGAGAGAAGAACCGAGAAGATGTGTCACAACGGAAGACTCAGGCCACAAACTTTGACTGAGCCTGGACTTATTTTCGACTTTGAATTCGATGGGTATTTATTATTGCTTTTACTTATTATCAGGTTTTGTTTATTAATCAATATTTGGCGTTATTTTGAATTCTTTAAATACTTTTCACGCAGAAAAGAGTATTTCTTTACCCTAGAAAAGGTTGGGGAGACTACCAGTTCTTTAATGATTTAAGTACAGCTTTTTAATGACTTTTCTATATCTCTATCAATAATTACCTCTCAAATTTTGTTCTTCAAGCTAAAGAAGAATTCCAAATTCGAAAGATTCTGCTATATATTCAATTCTCGCTTGCATCTAAGCCTTACTTAATGATGTTTTGTTTATCCCCTCAAATTTGTTGACTTACCCAAGCTATGCGGAAATGTTACAACAACTCCTGAAATCAAAATCGAATCCAGTTCTTCCGAGCGGTTCTTTTGAGGCCGTTCGTCAAGGCTTCTGCGCCAGCTTTGCACCTATTTTGATGGCCTGCGCCGATGCCATCCAATCCAATCCAATCCGCTGTGTATGTAATGCAGCTTGGCTCGGTTCCCCGACACACGAAACACCCAAACCCAACCAACTGGTTATATTGACTGCACACTAGAGCCGCCGCTCGTGTCTTAAGACTCTCGAGCCTCGGGTCTCGCACGCATGCGCAACTTGCGCGACTGGTTTCTGTGGCTTTTTCGGTGGATCTTTCAGCGCGCAACCCACACACAGATACACACGGGAGAGGTGCACGCCAGGAGGAGGCTCGTACTCGTACTCTGGCCTAGCCCAAATCCCAGTGGCGAGAGAGTGGCAAGAAGAGAGCGATTTTAGGGAGAAGTATTGTGTTTATTAGTAGAAATTCAATGCGCTTGGCTTAATCAGTCGAAAGAGGGAGCTAATTGCCTAGGTTAATAATGTATCTGGTAGATGTATCTGTGTTGCAGGAACTGCAGACTCTACGCGATCCCATGGGGGCCTAGTTCCCCCTCGAGAGGATCACTAGAATGAGCATTTCATCTCAGTAGTCGTATGTATGTATGTTGCTAGGTGCTAGGATTTAAACTTAAGCTAGGGATTCCGCTGATGCAGTTCGAGTAAAGCCTCACAGATCGGCCACCGACTTCCGGCGCACGTACTTGGCAAAGTAGTCCGGACGCCAGCACTTGCAGGAGCCGGGAATGAGGAACCAGTCGTAGTACAGACGCACCTGGAAGCAGCCCAGCTCATCGTTGCCATCGCAGTGGGCATCCGCGGCCGCCGACGAGCCGGAGCCGCCCGAGGAGGTGCCATCGGAGGCGGTGGCCACGCCGGCTCGCTTCTGCAGATACTGCTGGTAGGCCTGGAAGTCCTGCACCGAGGGCGTCTGCGTGGTGGTCGAGCTGGTGGGCACTGTGTCCTCGGCATTCGGATAGAAGATCTCCGCCACGAGCAGGCTGACCCAGCGCGGCGACGACAGGCAGCCGCCGTCCAAGTAGTGACAGCGGGCCTGGATGCAGCGCGTCACCTCCACCGTCTGCGTGAAGTAGCCCTCGTAGGGTATTTGCACCACGTAGCGCCAGGCTCCCTGATAGTTCTTGGCAAACACGGGCGTGGCATACTCCACCTTGGCGGGGCAGGGTGTGGGCGGTCCCTCGTACCGAATAGGACCCACTTCCTCCCTACGCTCTGCTGTGGGCGTGGCTGGGGCAGAGCCACCAGTGTCTCCTTGGATGGCTCTATACAGAGTGCAGAATCTATGGAAGAAATAGAGAGTTTATTGATGGCCGGCCTGTGGCTATTATTAAAACCCAAGAATGCCTAAATCAAGTTTTTCGGATTCTTAATTGGAGAAGTTAAACCGTAAATATTAATATTCATAAGAAATTCAATGGAAAGTGAAATGGCAACCTAGTTTTCTTTCTTGCTGAGTTGTTTGTCTTTGTTTTCTATGATTAATAGCTGACCTCCTTAAAGAGGCCTTTCTAGCAGCACATTAAGAACCGAAAATATAATTAATATCCGCATAAAAACCTTGCAAGTTCTACTATCCCCTTGACATTATATATTTATATTCCCAAGTCTCAACTTACACTCCTCCGCCATCGCAGAACTTTCGTGGCTTCCGCTCCTCGGCGGCTCTGCGCTGCTGTTGCTCTCGCTGATGATGATGGTCCTCCTCGTCCAAGGCCGGATCGAAGTAGCTGTACTCATTGGTCTCTATGGCCTCCGGCTGACTGCGTCGAACCCTCGTGGATCCTCCAGCGGGATACGGACGATCGATATTGTTGCTGTCCAGCTGCTCCACGGGCTCATCGCGAATGATCTGCGTGACCTTGGGCAGGGTGTCGTCGGCCTTGAGAACAGGCAGGGTCTTGGAGAGGAACTTCAGCGTCTGATTACGAATGAGTTCACTGGAGGAGGAGGCATTAGAGCTAAATGGTTACCCATGAACACTTGTAAACACTTACAAGGGATAGGGCTCGCCGAGCACGCTCTGACCCAGCGGATTCTTGGGTATCTGACCCTTGTTCAGATCCCCGCAGATGTTGTGCACGGACACCGCCGACTTCTTGCCAGCGGCCACGTCCTTGCAGTCGGCATTCACATAGGTGTAGGGTGGTGGCCTGACCTTGGGTGGCACTGCATTGGGGGACTCGACGAAGGCATAGTAGCCCTCCGGTGGCTGCTCCTCGCCATAGTCCGACGGCGACTGTTGCTGCTGCTGCTGCTGGGGCTGGGCTCGGGCCAACTGGGCCAACAGCAGAAAGCTGAGAATTTTCTACAAAGACAGGCGAGAAGAGACAAAAGATGGTCACGGTGGTGGTGGTGGCGGAATGTCTCGGACCTGCCGAAGGTCTGGCCGAGCACATGAGTCAGATTAATTGCCCGCATGAATGGCCGGGCATTGTACGGATGCCGGAGAAAGAAGCGATCTCTTTTTGAACCCGCGCAGCCCCAGACACTTTTGGTTGTTTTGTTGTTTGGCGAAAGCGCGAAAGTTTCCAAGTTTCTGTTTCTGTTGCTGTTGCTGTTGCCGTGAAGATAAACAAACGCAGCAACTGAAACCGAGTCGCCACTTTTGCATCTCTCTGCTCACTTGACCATTAATTGTTCGTCGGAACTTTCCCTGAAATTCTGGGCGAACGAAAACCCCAACGAAATCAAAAGTACCTCCCCGACGCGCACAGCTATTCAGGTCAAGTGGCGCAGCTTGGTGGGCGGATGCAGTGCGGCCGCCGAGGCTGTGGAATTTCTCTCTCTCTCTTCTCTCGGGATGCCGAGACTCGTGACATGGTTCACAGCGCAATTTGAATACGCCGCCGAATGAAATCCGAAATTGGGTCACTTGGCGGAGCTTGTTCTTTTGTCTTTCCCCTTCTAATGGGCCGCCCCAAAAAAAAAAGCTTACAAAACACAAAAAACTAGTTTGCCCTGCTCCCAAAATCGGAGTGATCCCGATTTGCATAGGTAAATATTGGTAGCCCAATTGCAGATTGAAAACCTGAGCAAAGAACCCGCCGTTCTTGGCCAGAATAGAACTCGTTGCGTGCCACACAGCGCCACAGCTAACGGGAAAGTTGCTCGGCACGGGAGCGAGCGGAACGCTAGGCTGCTCCACAGTTAGCTTAATTCATTAGCATGCTCCAGAATCGTACGGAATCGGAATCGGGTTCCCAGCCCGCTCTAGTGGGCAACGTAACGGTAGTAAAGAGTGGGCCGCGATCTCTTGGCTCGCCAATGTTAGCGCATTGCAAAACAAAAGACTTGGGCAACGAACTTGACTTGCGAGTCGTCGTCGTCGGCACTTAGCACACCCGTAATGATGACATACCAGCACCAGGCGATAATCCATCTCCGCTCCTCTCTCTCCTCACGCACTCAGCACTCGGCACTTTTCTTCTGGGTTCTTCTTCGAGTCTTCGGACTTGGCCTTCTTCTGTTCTCCTTTCGAACCGTTCGCAGTGATGGTTATAGGCAAGCGCAGAGAACCAGACGCGTCAAGTGCAGCAACTGAACTGAGACACCAACCGAATCGCTGCAGACGTTGAACCTCCGCTGAGGTCTGCTTTTAAGCCCCGGTCAACTGCTCAAGAGCGTGCAGAACGTCGGCGTTGGGAAAGTGGAAAGAAAGAAAGCTCCACCTTGAATTTTGCATAGCCCAAGAGAGAGTCAAGCTTGGTGATGGCTTCCCCTGGCTCAAGGCATACTTTCGGGCGGAACTATCTGGAGTTGAAGGGAGGTAGATATCTCCGGAAGTAGTGTAAAATTTAGCGGGGTATAATAAATATACTAAAAAAAATTGTAAATCATAAAAATGTGCCCCTTAACCCTCTACTGCATGAGCATAGAAATACTAACGAAAAAAAAATGTTTTATGCAAATATGTATTCTCTTAGGTTTAAATAATATAGATTTGGAACAACAATTTTGGGGGGCATAGCTTGGGCAGAAATAAATTAATGGCTCCCACAGTTTTTTCATTAAATATCCCGTGTTATGCTTACATATAATAAAATTTTATTTTTTTATGAAAAAAAAAAAACATTATATTCGTTTGGAATAAAAAATATGTTTCAGGGATAATAGGTTTCTTAAACAAAAAAAATTACATTTAAAAATTTGTATAATTTTGGTTCATTTGCTTGGGATAAGGGAACCAAAAAAGCTTAAAAAAATCGAATTCGTACAGATAATAGTGCAAAGAAAATAACTGGTAAAAAATGGGAAAGCCTATGTACCGTTTTATCATTAAAAAAAATGATTAAAAGTGACAAGCCATATATGGCTTTGTATAGTATGCGGTAGAGTGTTAAATATCGAAAAAAAACCATTAACTATTAAAATTTCCTAAAAATGCCTAAATAGAAAGGATTTTAACTAGGAGAACCCGAAGTTTATATACCCTTACAGTTAGCAATTGGTTCAGGTGGCCAAAATCGATCATAACTAAGCCAGAAATGATTTAATTTTAATTCGGAAAGCTTTGCTGTTTAAGTTTTTATTATGAAAAATACATTAAATGTATGTACATTTTTGTAAATGTTAAAAATTTTTAAAAAATGGGTATATTTTGTTTGCCTGTCATGGGTAGATCGCCTTTGGTAACGATGCTGATCAAGAATATGGGTATTTCTCTATAATGTTGCACGGGACATTTATTTATTATTTATTAAATTTTCTTTATAAATGTAAACTTATAGCTATAATTGGAGCAAGTGCTGATTTTGATAGTTTGCTCAAATTCAAGAAAATGTTAAAGAATTAAAGGATTTGCACGCTACAAAAACAGCAGTCACTTTCGCGGCGAGCTGTTTAAACACTGATTTCAGCGAACCGCCAGGGATTATTTTAATGAACAAATTTTTACAATTTCAGAGTCAATTTCATATGATTTTATTTTCAATCAGAAATATAGCGTAGTTTATTTTATATTTAAATTTAATGAGATTCGCACGCGACATTTTTTTTTTTATCAAACTTTGTATGCTGTTTTTCACTATTTAAGTAAATTAGAAGGGCATATATCCGTTTTATTCAGACTCTTTGCATTCTTCTAGTGATGTTAAAACAAAAAGTCAAAAAGAAATGCATCGAGTTCGAAGTTTTCATCAAAAGAAAACAGGCCACTTTTAATGCTATTATCAAAATAATGCGCGAATATACATTCGAACATTTCGAAATTTGTTTAAGAATATGTTAAAGCCTTTCAAATTTAATCAATTGGAATATTTCTTAATGTAACAAATATGAAAAAAATCATTTTAAGTTTTTTTTTGTAGTTTTTGGCCGCGGTTGACGTTGACCTTTCTAAGGAAATGCCCATATATATGATTTATACGGTCGGAAGTGAATACTTCACTGCTTTGCAAGCTTATGCAAATATCGGTGCAGAATCGATGTTTACTGTCATCTCCATATATAATCCCGTATATAATGCATCTCCCTCGCTCCTTAGTTTCTATTTTATCCCCATTTAAAAATCATTTTTCATATCCAACAACTTCACGTTTATTTACGAATACACTGTGAACATTTTACACCGTAATAAAGTTCCTTCTCTCTGCAGAAAACAATGTCGTAGAGTCTTTATCAATATAATGTGTTTTGGTGTAATGCTTTCTTCTACATGTAGAATACATTATTCATAAAGTAATATATATATATGTGTGTATATATCTTTTGTTTGTATATATAGATCCGCATTATAAACGCCCCCACAAAACGCAGCCAGACATCAAATCGAAAGAAGCTCCCATCTGCAGTTGTGCCAGAATTGTATATGTGGTTGTGGAAAAGTTACACGTTTTTAGCAAATAGATTAAATGTAGATATATAAAGAAATCAAGTAATTAAAGAGAATATACATAGGTTCTAGGTTCTAGGTCTATAACTATCCGCATAGATTGTAGTCTGAAACTTGGTTTCGTGTACAAAAACTAAACTTAGGTATGCCAAGCACTTCATCGTTACGTCAGAAATGGTTTGAGAACTATACAAAGGGGAATAAAAGAGGTTGGAACGGGGGAACTAAATCAAATAAAATTGTACTTCTTCTTCACTGTTTTGGCTCAATAAATATCAAAGCAATGTGTCCATTTACTCGTTAAGGGAACCAAAGAAAACGCATCCTCGTCGAATAAATAATCTTAGGGCTTACGGCTACGGTAACGGGCTCCTGCTGCCTTACTACTCAAGTTTCCTCTCAACTTTTCAAACTTAATGCAATATTGCAACTATCGTATAGATGAGTACGTATCTTAAAAGTAAACAGAGTTGTATAACATCTTCTTCTTCGCATTGCTTGTCGCTGCGCTCGCGAAATATCATATAAAGTAAACTTTAGACTTATAGCTATATAGTGCGTTTGTGTATGTTCTGTTTCGGTTTCGGTATCGCATATGCTCCGTTCCCTGGCTCATAATATCGCATCTAATTCTTGGGTGAAACGGTGATGAGTTTGTGTGGCGTCACCGGGGAGATCTGTAACAGTAGATGTTTCATTTAATGCGAAATCTTTCACACAGTTTTTAGTTCTTGAACTTACCCATAGGGACCTGCCCATGTATGAATCGTCGTCGTCTTCTATGAGTCCCGCCGGATGACGGTGGCCCTGCTGGTCGATCAGCAGCAGCGTGTCCTTGCTGCACGTGTTCGCCGTCTTGCGCAGCAGCGAGGACAGCGTCTCCGTGTAGTTGGAGCTCGTGGAGAAGGAATGCCGCAGACTTAGCTGCTGCTGGTGGTGCGTGGCATTCTCCACCGCCGATACGCTACTCCTGGACCCCTGCCAGTTGTGATTCTGCAACACCTGGCGTGACAACTGCAGGCTGGAGGAGAGCTGCGGCGTATTGCCGTTGCCATTGAACATGGCCGAGGGCGTGCTCATGTGGCCGTTGAACTTGTTTTGCAGCGTGGAGGCCGCCGTCACCGAGGTGCTCAGCGATCTCGGCGAGGAGCGCGTCGAGAGCGAGCTCTGGGAGGAGGAAGAGCTCGACGAGGAGCTCACATGGCCATTGGTCTTGGCCTCGGCGGTTAGTTCGCTGTCAACGGGGGCTTCGGCTATCATGGCCTCTTTCTGTTCGGGTTCCTCCTTCAGCTTCTTCTCCTCCTCCTCCACTAAATCGGCACAATCTTCGTCCATGGCAAATATGGGTGTGACTTCCTCTACGGCCATTGCTTGGAGCTCATCCTTCGCTGCTGCTGTTACTGGAACTGCCTCGGTCTTGCTGGTCTCACT
Organism: Drosophila orosa; assembly: GCA_018904745.1. Classification (NCBI taxonomy): domain Eukaryota; kingdom Metazoa; phylum Arthropoda; class Insecta; order Diptera; family Drosophilidae; genus Drosophila; species Drosophila orosa. The sequence goes on from JAEIIH010025056.1 coordinate 21,252, forward strand.
TAAGCTGGTATCCACATCGGCATCGGCAAAAGCGATTTCTTCAATGTTGAGCTCATGTGCAGCCTCCGAAGGCTTCTCCTGCATAGCAGTCGTAGGTTCTTCGATAACTGAAATATAATCAAAGCATTGGGTTAAAGGGTTTCATATTTATTGCCATTTTTAATCCACTTACCTTCATCTCTTTCCTTGCAGATTTTGGGTATATCCACCGGCTTGGATTGAGCTTTTTCAGCCACCGCTGTTGCTGGAGTTTCGGTTGCCTCACTGGTGCCCTCTAACTTCACCGGCTCCTTCTCCTTGCCAGAAGTAGAGGAGGCCGATGACGAGGGCGCTGGTGCTATGCGCGACACCCAGTGATCACCGGAATTCGAGCTCGAGCCAGAACACTCGCCAGCGTCCACACTGCGACGCTGGTAGAAGAGCATGTAGGCCTCGTTGTTGATGATGTCTTGCTCGATGGCATCCTCGGGCACCTTGCTCACACGCGTGTCGTCGAACTTGTACCACTGGCGATCGTAGGGATTCTTGCAGGCGGCCGTGTAGTGACCCGTCTCCAGGGTATCGCCCTGGTGGTAACACACGGCGTACAGATCGTAGCGCGTGTCTTTCGGATCGCAGCGCGAGTTCAGAGTGGAGGAGCGCGAGTCGCCGGAGCGGCCACGCTTCCAGGGATTCGAGCCCAGGCCAAGGCCGAGTCCCGCTCCGATCCCCAGCGAACTGCTGGCGCTCTCATGGACGCCGCGCGCCAGATGCGGCGACATGTCGAAGGCGGTGAGCGGAAATTTGACCATGGTGGTCAGCTTCGCCGCCTGCGGACCTTTGGCCTGGTGCTGGCGGAAGCGCTTGAAGTGCACCACCAGGATATCTGGCAGAGACCACAGCCCCAACGTCTTCACAACGGGCAAGTACTGCTGGCAATGTGGGCAACGCCAGGCGTCCTCGGCGCTCAGCGTTTCCGCCTTGGTGTAGTGCTCCAGGCACTGCTCCAGGGTCAGCGAGGCGGTGTCGCTCGGCTTGCTGGCACTCAGCCTGGCCACGCTCTCGTGCTCCACAACGGCCTCCTCCACGTCCTGCTGTTTGGCGAGGAAGTGCTCCTCGGGCGAGCTCCACTCCAGCAGCAGCTTGATATGCTGCGGTCCCGCCTCCGAGGAGAGCACCGACAGCGCCATGTCAATCATTTCCGTGAGCAGCGGATGCTCCACCTGCTCCAGATAGGTGTCCGGGTCGGCGGAGGGGTCCTGCAAGCGTATCCGGAACATCTCAGCTAGCGGCGTGGCGTAGGAGAAGACCTCCGGCTTGAGTAGCGGCGCCATTTCGCGTAGCATCCGCTTCTGCAGGTCCTGGTAGGAGCAATCACGCGGCGCCTTCATGCTGAACGGAGCTCCAAAGCGCGTGATATCCTTGCCGTCCTTCGCTCGGTATACGTTGGCCACTAGGAGGAGCAGGTCCGCCTGCGATTGAGCTGCGGCTGGGGCAGGTGCAACTGCCGCTGCGGGAGCTGCTTTATCCGAGGTCTCGGCCGGAGTAGAGGACTTGGAAGCCGGCGTCGCCTCCGGTACCTCGATGCAGTAGATGGTCTCGATGCTGGCCAGTGTCTCCACCGGCTGTGTGTCGTAGAAGACGCGCGTGAATCCCTCGGCGTTCAGATCCACCAGCACCATGCGGGCTCCATCGATGCCCGTGTCCGTCTGCAGCTGCTCCCGCAGGGCCACAATCGGGGATCCAGCCGGAACCCGCAGGCCCATTCGCACCTGGCGCGGCACTTGCTTCATGTAGACCACCGTGACGAAGATCGTCTGCTGCGTGAGCTGCGGCAGCTGCACGGAGATGCAGTGGAAGGGATCGAAGGTGTTGGACTGCTTCTCGCAGCGCGGGCAGGTGAGCGAGGAGCGGAACTGGGCCTGGAACACGGCCTGGACGAAGCTGTTGTTGCACCGAATGTGATTCGCCAGCGTCTCGGCGGCGATCACCTCGTCCGAGCGCCCGTACGAGTTCTGCGCGGAACAGGGAAGAGAATGCGTTAGCCGCGATCTTGGTATCCAACTTGGTATGGTGCCCACCTTGAGGCTCTTGTAGCGCCGCTTGCTGGCCGTGTTGAGGTCCTCGTGCACCTTGTCCAGCAGCCAGAAGAGGAACTCCTGGGCATCGTGCTGCGTGGAGCTGCGGAACTGCGTGCCATATCGATCCACCACGGCCTTGAAGCTGGTGCTGTGGTCGCTCTCGTTCTTGCAGGTCCACAGGGCCTTCAGCACGTTGGCCAGCTGCTCGGTGAGCTCGCCCTTGGTGCCGAACTTGCGCGAGTTGATTTTGTTGCGTCGCTTGAGGTCAGCCTGAAGGAGAGATAGAGAGAGAGAGAGAGCAGAGATTAGTGGAAAGTCTTTCCGGATTTCCAAGAGTTTTTCGTTACCTTGTACTGGTCCAGCACAAAGTACTCGGCCAGGATGTCCGTGTGGCTGAGGCACTGCAGCACCGCGTTCATGAAGCACGTATTGCCATGGTTCTTCAGTCCCATCACACCGGGCGTCTGGTCTGGCGGCCACTGATAGCCGCCAATTGGCGGCACACGCTCCCCGCTGCCCGGTGCTCCGGCTGCTCCTCCGTTCGCTGCAGATCCCTGACCATGTTTGTTCGCCTGCGGGGAGGGGGGAAGGCAGAGAACTGTGTTAGTAGCTGGGGAGTACAGTATCAAGAAACTCGTTTCCAGATCGCACCGGAGTGCAGTGGAGTGGAGTGGTTGAGGGGGACCAATTGGCGATTGGGTTTCAATTTCGTTGCCAATTAAAAATGGTTTAGCGCAGCTCGCCGACATCAATTTGCGATAAATGAAGAAACGAATTTAGAAAACAAGCCGCAAAAAAGAAAGGCCTGTCTGTCGAACAGCAAAATACTCTCTTAATAAAATGTAAATAATAATCGTTTAGCGGATATTTATGATATGCAGATGAGTCGAAGATTTCCGCGAAATTCGCTCAACATATATTTAATGAACCAATTAGGAGTGCACACGAGGGGTCTAAGGAGATGGGCAAACCTGGACGGGGTGTGTTTGGGTTCAATCGTCTGGAAAATTTCGGTGTTAATCACCGAAGAAATCGAAATTGGTTTAATGGGGATGTTGGAGGAGGTGTGTCTTCCAAATAAAATTCCTCTACAGTAGGAAAATTTTCCATAAAACAAAATAAAAGCAAGCATCGACTGCAAAGATCTTTCCTACGAAATAATAATAAAAATACAATAAGGCTGCTCGCCTGCGGTGGTGCCCACTGCAATCTCTTGGCCTTTGTGCAACTGGAGCGGCGTCCAAATATGAATTTACGATATTATAAACACGCTCTGGAAACACACGAGTGCCTTTAACGGGCTCCGCGTTGCGTTTAGCAATGAAATTTTGTGGATTATGAAATTGGCAGCCGCGAAACCGACCATTCATTCCATCGCCGGAGGTCACTCGAGGCGGTTGCAGGGTGGTCAATGCTAAGTGGGCTTATGTACATACATATTTCCCCATTTCCCTAGGAAATGCAGCAAGCAGCTTTGGTGACGAAAGCGGACAAGAGATGAGTAAGCCTGGGGCGAAGAGGTAACGTCATCGTTGGCGCGAATCGATGCCAGCCGAGAGATATGCGATATGTACGAGTGTAAAAAATCAAACAAAAAGCTAGCAAATAATGGATTCAATAGAGACAACAACAACTAGAAAAAAGTGGGCAAAACAAGCGACCGAAAGAAGCGCAAATCGAACACAAAAGCCGGTTTTTTGAAAGCGAAAACCCACGCAAGATAGGAAACAAAAAACTAAATAACTGGCAAAGAAATCAGCAGCGGCCAATGGTAAATTGGCCAAAAGGGAAATAAATCTCTGTGTGGGCAGGGCAGGGCTGGTGTGGTGTGGTGTGGTGTCTTGGTGATGATCATAACACAACCAGGAGGCTAGGCTCTAGCCCACTGATTAGATTTCGGGTACCTCTTTTCTGCGCCAGCATCCGGTGTAAAATGGCACGATATCTATGAAGGCGATGCGGTTGGCGGGCGAGTTGTGCTCCTCCGACTAAGATGAACAAGCGGCAATCCAGAGATAATGGCGGAGAGAGAGAAAGAGGAGTGTTCAGTTAGCTGGGGGTTCGTCTCCAGGTGACAGTTAGCACAGATATTCAAGCTGCACAAAAGTTCCCAAGACATTAGCCCGGGATTTCGTTGTCTCATTCGCTTAAGCTTAGTGACACCATCCATGACAAACGCAAACCCCATTCCCAAAGTCCCCTTACCCCAGCCAGAATCTTCGTTGTTGCTTCGTCGTCTTTGGGTAATTGTTGCTTTTGTTGGCTGGCAAATTGACATTGAACTGACGTTGACTGCATCGAACAAATGGCATTTGTATTGTGCTGTTCTCCCTCCGGTTGGGGGAGTGAGTGACCATATTGAATGGCGGCCAAGTGCCTGCTCTCGAGTGGTTTCCCCCTCTTGGACAATAGAAAGATGCCCTGCAAAGGGCACGAACTTGGCTCTCCGCTCTCCTTTAGGGGAAAAACTTAAGTTTAAAGCCCCAACCTTGGTTACTGATTTGCTTAATAATTAAGAGGCGCCGCCGCGCTAAGCCGAAAGGGTTCCGAATTTAAGCAGCTCAGCTCATTAGAGACAAACCCAATTAAAATGGGCCCGACCATGATGTAAGCTGAGCCACAGCCGCGGATTAAAATGGCGAAAAAGAACAAGAACAGAGATGAGAGGTATGGCAGAGGGTTCCAGGTTCCAGGTTCCACAAGCAAAGCCTCAATGAATAAATTGAGTGGAATTTGTGAACCAACGCATGTCCAGATCTCGCTGCCATCTATATATATATTCACGTATATGGTATATATATCTGCGCTGACCTAATCGCGGTGGTCAGGCCGCTATGCGAAGCATTTCTCACACAGCTGGAGACGGCGGAGCAGACTTCGAGACGTTGCGCATACGCCGCGTTCGCCGTTCGCCGGCCTTTCATTCCATTTTTACATACATTTTCCGCAGGCTTTCGGCTGGTTAATTGAGCCAGAAGCGCGGAGAGGCATAGAATACTCGGGCCACTTGTCTCAATTTGCGCCGGCAATTTTATCATCATCGTCATTATTATTTATAAATTTAAGCAAATTTCTCCGCCTTTTGTTTGTATATGTATGTACGTCGAGTGGCCAAGTGGCCCCAAATGTTTTTCTTTATGTATCGAGTGTCGCCTCCTCGTGCGCTGTCCCACGTTCAAGCGCTCAATGGGTGTCGGCTAGCAGCTAGTCCCTCCCCAAGGCTTTGTTTACATTAACGTATTCCGCTTAACTTGATGTATCGAATTATTATGCCCGCTTCTCGAATTCTTTCTGCCTTTTTGTGTGTGTTGTTGTTTCTCTCTTTTTTTTTTGTTATTCTTTCCAGGCGGCAGCAAAAATTCCACTGCGCCGTGCCAGAGCTCTTGTGATAAGCCCAGCGGACCAGATAACTTATAAACACAATACTGCACTGCACTCCAGGTATTTGCCTTTGTCGTTTTACGTAATAGCAAGCCGCACTGGATGCAGATACCTACCTACTATATATCTGTATCTATAACTCGTTGCTGTTACGCTTACGTTTTATTAAATAATTGTGAATAATTGAAGATAATTGCTGCGCCACGAGGCTGTTATTACATCTGAGAGATCTTGGCCAGGGCATGAATGAAATTGGCCCAGAGAGTGGGATCGAGAGAGAGAGATCTTAAAGCCACTCTGGAACCGATCGGGAGTTCTCCTACCGGTTGGACGGCATTTCATTAATGGGCCAATCGAGCAGACTATTATTAGAGCCTCTCTCTATATATGTATATGATTCGCATTATCGCCACCCATTCGTCAATCGTAAAATCGCATTCGATTCTCTGCTTAAACTGCTGCTGCTGCCAACAATGAGTTCGAGCGATCACGTGACACCTTTGATCGCGTCACCATTATTATCTTTGATTCCAGTTCGCGCTGGGATTGCGGATTTCTGCCAGGGAGATAGAGAGATATGAACTTGAAACGGCCAACTAGCTTTATGGTTTCTCCGAACCCCGTCCAGGCGCAATCGCTTTATTGCCGCCTTCAACCACCTCCCAGCAAACTAATTAGATCTATTGTGTTATGCAATTGCTGCCGCCAAGTGACTCTCGCACGCGGTTAGCACCTTGCAGGGCGCTGGCACGCCCCTTTTTGTGAAGAGAGGCGCGATTACGTGGCGAACGCGAGCTCTGTCAAGGTTGCGCCCACAATGGGCTTCTAATCAGGCCACCTTGCGATACGTCGTCGTCGTAGTCGCTTATCAGATACACAAGTGCTATCTACATGTACAGTGCGTGGCGTAAGTGCAGCACCTACCTCCGGGGGGGCACTCTCCAGATACGAGTAATTAATAACAAATAGAACCCTTGCCGATGAGCGAGTGCGGCAGTCACTTGTAGTGATAGCTGCTGGCATTTAGCTCTCATTCATGACATTACTTAATGGCCTGGGTGTCGTGATCACTTAATGATTAAATTAAATACGTAACTGAGTTATTGTTTTTAGCAAAACTGGATTCCTGGGATGATTCATTTACAGCAACTTCTACGTGGAATTAATCCGATGATTGAAATTTTAAATCGAACTCATATTTCAGGTTTTCGACTTGATTTATCTGCTCACTCTTACACTGCTGGACGGCACTGTTCGCCCCTATGAATTCTGTCAACTTTAACTGATATCTGACGTTCGGCTTGGACGGGGTATTTTTTGCCAGGTCTGGGCCCACGCTTTTCTGCCAAGGGCAAAACGCTTGACAGCAGACGCGACCAGCGATTAATTTGTACTTTTCACTAGGAAATGTTTGTCAAATTGTATGTGTATTCATAAGTGCGTGCAGACAGAGAAAATCATACTAGTTATTGGTGGGATTTTAGTGAGTAGAGAAGAGTTCGTGGACTCTAAAGTTCAACTTGTCACAATAACTTATATGTAGTTTTATTGAAGTATTTAATAGAGTGAATATTAAGCGGAAAAAAAGGTTTTTTAATTTAATTTTAGCTTTGCAATTCTCAAAATTCCAATTCCAAGTACTGTTAGCGCTTATTGTATTGTTTAAATCTATATTCTTTTTACTGAGAAACAAGATTAATATATTATCAGGAAGGGGACAGATTATAGAATAGAGTCTATTCTGAACGACCTTTATACATTTCCAGTTAAAGTCTTTAACGTTTCCCCACAATTTTTTCCCCTAATATACAAGTTTAAATCACACTAAATATACTTCCCTTATCTTTGCACTTACTTTGTAAAGTCTCCTTAATTTCTTCTACATAATAAACACAGTCCCTATTTATTCTAACATAAAAATAAACTAAAACCCTTATCAGTTTCAAATTTAATTAAAAACCCATTAGTTTTTTGTTCTGTGTACCTCATATGCTAACTTTATGAGTGCGAGGGGAGGCCCCTGTGGACTACTGGACTTCTTGATGACGGTTTTTGGACTCTTTATGCGACTTTATGGCCATACATCATGGCGATGGGGCGACCTGAGAAGCGCGTAATTAACTCTGAATGACGTGGTTCTTTTTTTTTCCACCGCTGTCTGGAAACATACAGATATACAAACAAACAAACGATCTAAACATGAAACAAAAAAGAGTAACGGCCAATTAGACAACCTAAGCGCTGAAAACATAATTTTTCACTCCCCCAATCTAAAAAAAAAAAAAAAAGTAGAATACAATACAATGTACCGGCATGGCGTGGGGCGGCCCCCTTGAAACCGAAATGTTAATTTCAAAATGATTGTTTATGAAAATAAACGTGCCGTCGCCGCGTCGGGCCATGGAAGTACGAAAATAAATGCAAAGGCTAAAAATTCTGAAAAACATTTTTTCAATTAGTTTGATCTCAATTGATTTTACCTTGAAAGCGAATTGAGCGAAAGAGGGGGATATATACAGCCAGACAGCCAGAGAGAGAGAGAGCTATGGCGAGTGCAAAACGTGCGAGGCAATCCCAGCGAAAAAGGCAACAACAATGGGTAGCCATAGTATTCGCAATAGAAATAACAACAATTCGCACCGTTGTACAACAGCAAAAGTTACGTGTGAGCTGCTGCTACAAATACAACTACTGGGGCGGAAATACAAAATGCAAAATGCAAAAAAAAATTAGAAAACAACAAAATCGCGAGTAGCAGCCCCCTTGGAAAGCCACCCCTCTTCTCGTGCACTTGAAATATCATAGAAAATCAGCAAACAGAAGCGAATAAACAGTGACGGAGGTGCAGGTGGAGGTGTTGTTTGTGCAAGGAAGGACGGGGGGTTTCTGGAGGAGGGAACTGCAAGCACACGCTGTTACGTACTAATCTAGGCATCAACAAGTGCAACAAGAACAACATCAACACGAACAACAAGAACAGCAGTGACGGCGAACTAGACAACAACAACAAGAACCACAATTTAGCGGGCGACTAAAAAGCTAAAGCTTACGGAAATAGACAAAACTGTATATGATTGCACAGGGAGAAAAGTATATCTTTGAACAGCTGTTCTTAATTTGGGATCAATTGGTTTTCAATTGAAGTTTGAACATGGTTGGGGGCACTGTAAGTTCAAGGTAAGAGTTACACAGCAAGAAATCATACTTAAAGTCATGATCTAAAGGTAATATAAGTTAAACTCCTATGAGCTAAGCTCCTTAGTTTATAAGAAACATATCTTAAGTTGGTTTTAAGAACTGTCTAATAAATACTAGGCAGATCTTCCGCAATTTTCTTGCATCTTGAAAAACATATTCCGCGTTTATGCTATTAAATATGTATTATAATCTATGTAATAATTATATCATTGTTTACCATTTTTTAAGCTCTGTCTCTGTCTCTGTCTTATGAATACTAGGTATATCTTAAGCAAGTTTCTTGTATTTTTTGCTTATGGTAAATTAAGCTTAAAAGATTTTAAGCTGAATTTACAATAAGAAAAAAATTTTCGAATGAGAGAGAGAGTAGTGTTT
>JAEIIH010025078.1:0-12034 GCA_018904745.1 Drosophila orosa
ACTTAGACAATTACTATTTAATTATTCTGCTTTGAAAATGTGTCCTTTTAATGACAAAAAACTTGTACCAAAATATTTATAAATATTTTTCTACTAGCAAATAATTAAAGCCAAGATCTATTGCCACATTTTTCTCTGTGCATTCCTTAACCCCTTACTGCCGCATGCATTTCCTCCACACATGATTTTGATTTAGTGGCACTTTTAAGGCAGAAAAAGCACTCACCAGCCTATAAATTCAATTTGCGTATTTATTGAGGCAGAAATGCGTCAACGGCAGCAGCAGCAGCCGTAAAAATAGAGTGAAGGAGCACAAGGAGCAGCCAGGAAGACTTAATGCACTACCAATTATAACTCAATTTTCATAAATAAGAGAAAGAAACGGCAAGCAAAAAATAAAGCGCCACAAAACACGCAACGCACACACAAATCGGTGCGAGGGTTAAAAAGTGTGAGCAGGCGAGGGTTAAGAGTTCGCTACGCCTTGACAACTTTATGCTTTGATTTTTGTGCCTTTCCCTCTATATTTTTTTTGTGAAATTTTCCTTTATGAAATATGAAACAACCGCATGTGTGCAAACATTTTTTTCGGGTTACCCCAGGAAAAACAAAACATTGAGGGGGTTGGCAAACCCACACACACACGACACCTTCACCCTCATTTTTTGTGCTGGTCCTCGATAGATGAACCCTTTTACTTTTATTTATTTATCCCTTTTCCGGCAAAAATATTCGATTTTTATCACCAAAATCAATTCCATTATTGTGTTTGACTTTTTCGACAGGCAAACATATAATGCGAACCGTATATATAATATATTTAGCCACCGTGGATAATTCAATTTGGTGGGCAAGGGTTGGTCGTACTTATAATAAATGGTTTAGTGCAATTTTGGGATGATTGAAAGTTGAAGAGTTAATGTTGGAGATTTTTCTTTACAAGTTAAATTAAAGATTGACTTATTGAATGTTTAAATTATTTAGTTTTGTTGTCTATTTACGCTCACAGATTTTACAGATTTTATTCTTATGAAAATCTTAAAAAATATACAATGACATTTCCCTGATTAAGGCTGATTGTGGCAAGTTTTTTACCAAATCCCCGTTTCTCCCTTGAACCCCATCTCCCTGCAGGACTTTTTCCAGTTGTCAGTGGTCTAAAACGCCACATAAATCATAGACCGAGGCATGACAGGATGCGCTTGGATACTGATGATGCTCGGCTCCACACATGAATCACTTGATGGCGCAGCGAGTGCAACAAACTGTGATTAATAGCGAACGAAACCCCCGAAAACCCCAGACCCCACCACACACAAAAGCTTAGCTGACAAATTTTCATGAATTTTTTATTAAACATTGAAATCAATTCCACTTTGTTCTGTTCTCTTCGCTTGCTTCTGCATATGTCTGAGGGGAGCAGGAAATTTTTTAAAAACATTTTTTTGCCTGGCTTTCAGAGTCTGCAGCACACGTTTGACTTAACTTGTTGATTTATGGCTTGCAAGCTGTCAGCGCAGGGAAGCCAAGAGGCGACTGCCGTGTTTGGTAGCAAATTTTTGGAGGCCATCAGGATGGGGTTGCTAGACACACACACATCTAGTATATTGTGTGTAAAACGCCTTGTTAACATTGCTTTACCCGAAATCTCATTTGTTCGGCGGTCGCTTTTCGAGAAGAAGAGCAGAGTTGACAGATTTTTCTTCTTTTTGTTGGGGAAATCCCCGCATTTAGGAATTTAAATTAGTTCAAGTTGCGTTTCAGGAAATGCTTTTTGACATAGTTTTCAGCGTCCGCCATAAATCAAGGAATTTTTTAGAGAGGGAGGAAGTCGATTTGAGTTTTTGGTGGTGGAGCTAGAAGTGCGATGCACAATATAGTTGTAAATAATCGAAATACTATTTGAAATCAATGGAAACTGAGCAAAAAAGTATAAAAATATATTTAGGTAATAAGAAAATCATTAAAAAAAATAAAAATTACATGGAATATACATAAACTACTAGTCAAAACATTTAGTTCTTAAAATATAATGCTTCTAAAATACACCAAATTATAGGAAACATGATTTTCAAATAAAACAAAATATCATCCATATATTTTTATTGAAATTATGGAAGCAGATGCAAAGATCATTGGCTTTAAATTCCTTATCATTTAACTAAACCATGACGCAACATAAAACCCATATCTCCCCACAAAATCATAACTTAAATATATCCTGCCAGTACATCTACCGACCACCCATTTTAAAGGGTTAACTCGGGCTTAAAGGGCAACCCCGTTTCATTTCGTCAAATTTTCAATATTTACAATTACTTAGCATTTTAAGTCGCCGCGTCACATCAAAATGACAATTATTTGTCAAGTCATAGTCAAATTGAATCCAACAAGACACGTACAGGAGCGTCCAGGATCACAGTTGTGCCTAATCCTGCGGCTTTGCATGTGCGCCATATTACAGGAAAAAAAGCAGAGGAAATATCTGTAGGGGTAGGTGGAAATGGAAAAGGATTGAACTCGTCAAAGTGATGCGAGAGTGCCAGTAGCAGGGTGACAGGAAGGAAGGATATGCCCGGAGGGGTTCGTCATTTGTGCCTCGGCGAACGCGCGGCGGCTATAAATGTTTATGATTATGGTTTAGGCAGTAGAAGATTTACTTTACACATGTGCTGCATTCTGCATATGATAACCAGCATTTTCTAGAGATGGCAACGTGAGAGGGAAATTAAAGAAAAGGCTATGTCAAAGATTTAAATGAATATAATAATATATATAAAATTATTTTAAGTTTTAAGGTCACAGAAATCTGTGAAGGTTACAAGAATTCAAATTTGTTTGCTTAATAAAACACTAAAAAATTAAGTATAACTCGGAAGAGTATTTGTATCTTGAATTCTAACTAATTTTACAATTTTTAAGGTCCCAAAATTTAAATTAAATTTCAATATGAAACCTCACAGTGCCACCGCTAACATCCAACTCAAAACCAAAACCACCACCCGCCTTTCAAAAATTAACAAACGCATAAAAACTTATGTTTATTTGACTTGGCCTTCAGTCGGCTGCCTGCTGCTGCCACGCCCCCATCCTACCACCACCCACCGCCCCAGTGTTAATTGTGAACCCGCGAATATTGCACATGTGGAGCCTTCTGCGGCTTTAAGTTATGGCCAAAGATATTTGCGCAATTTTCAGCTTTATTTTAATCTTTTCTAAGATAAAATTTTACGATATTTGGCCATAACTCCTCCAGGGGCTGGAAAAAAAATGCGGCCATATGCCATATGTGGAATTATTTTTAATTGGTGCTACTCACCCCATTTTGAGGCGCATTTCGCTGCCGGGTACAGTCAGCCCTGAAGGACTTTCGCATAAAAAGCTTTCAAATCAAAGCAATTTACGCTTTGATTTGTGCGAAATCCGCCAAAGGAAAAAAAATATAAATAAATGCGGACCCAAAAACAGAAGCGGCTCAAATTCGGCGCGTGAGATTTATGTAGTTGAAAGATTTATTCGCGGAAAAAATTTATTGCAAGTCCTCTGACCGTGTCCACGAGGAAATCGGACTTGGGGTTAGGACTTCATAGACCTGTTCGCCGTTAAGTGCTTTAAAAGCGCATAAATCACGCGGTTGTTTGGCACTTTGGCGAAAACCGCGTTGACAAACTTGCCCAGGCTCATGGAATTCCCCAAAAATCCCACACTTTTTTACAGAGAGAGAAAACATTATAGATTAATACAAAGAAGAGCCCACGAAATACGTTTTAAGTATACTTAATAGATTACAAGAAATGTTTTCCTGTTATAAATAAATAAATTTGATTAATGCTTAAAGCACAGTTGTGCTTTAACTGTTTGGGAAATCTATTTCCCATCTATATTTCGTCGTATTTTAAATCAACTTGAACACTGCATTTAGTAAACCAAATTTTATTCTAGTGTACTGTATTTTTTTACAGCCTTTTAGGCCCGTCAAATTACGCGTAAATGGCAGCTCCAACTGGTCCAACCTCCTGCCAACTCACTCCACGGGAAATCTGTGCGGTTTCGAGGCCCGCGGCGCCTCAGTCCCAGTCTCTCCGCCCACAAAATACACCCCACTGTCACATACGAGCCGCGTTGATGGCATTTTAATTAGTTTTAGGAACTTGTAGCTACCATTTGATTGAATTGTTTTACGAGAGTTGTTTTTCCGAGCGGCGGCAGGATGCGATTAGAATCTGTGGGTCCTGTGTTTGGACACAAGTTTGTCGAGAGTTCGATGTTGTCATGCAGCTAGTTGAGTGCAAATTTTGGTTCTTTTTGAAAATCCAATTAAAATGAAAAAAATTGTACCATTTCTGGTTAACTGTAGGCTTTTAAGGATTATTTAAGTTATTATTTCTTTAAAAAGGGAATATATAGTATTACCTGTAAATCATTTATTAGTATATTTATTTTCTTAGTCTTCCAATTATTTATTTTTGTTTAACTACATTTTAGAATCCCAAATAATAACTTCTTGGGGACGTAATAATAATTATATTTTGTATTTTGTACAATGCTTTCAATCTTTAAAATCCCTATTCTCTGCATTTTTTCTACAATTTATAATATTTTTATCTCTAAATCCCCGCCATCAGTCAAGCATCAAATTATGTTTCAGCATTTTTACGACATTTGTTTCAAATTAAGCAGGGAGCTTTCCCCAAAGACGTCGCCCCTTACCATTTTCGCTGCATTGTTTCCGCTGGCTGTGAATATTTGAAGAGCCCGCCGTCTGAGGGGAGGTCCTGGTCGTCCTTGTAATTATCTACTCGACCACCGCTGGACGTCTCAGCGCAATTTCCAATTAAAATTAATGAAATATTTTACAGAAGCCGAGAAAGTTGGCCGGGGTCAAGTCGTAAAACCATTTTGGAAAATCTTGTCAAAGCCGTTTCATAATCATAAACTTGGCTGCATTTCGGATATTTTTTGGGGGTGTAATTATTAGCACCCAAGGAAAATGGCTTGAGATAATTCCCAGCGCAGCTCAGGACTTTGAAGTGTTAGGGTTTTTGGTTACCCAAGGGACATAGTCAGCACTTCTTTATTTATTTATTTTTTTGGGTTGAGTTTTTACCACGGCTTGTAATTGAAATTTTTGTCGCATCTCGAGAAAGTTTCCAGGTTGATTTTTTGCCTTTTGGTTTTGTCTGCTGTTGTTTCGGTTACGGTTGCTACTTTTTAATTTGCAAGTCTCGGCGTTATAAATGACCAAAACACATACGTAAAATTAATGACAATGCCCCGGACTCTCTGTCAGTCGTCTGATGGACAGACGTGGGGCAAAGAAATGTTTGCAAAAAGCATTTCTGCTTAATGTTGATTAAAATGCCAGCGCGCTTTCATTTGTGGCGTGAAAAAATGCCCGCCAATCTCTAGCCATTTTCCGGCTCCAGGAGGGTTTTCCCTACTCTGTCCGAGCTGGCCATATTGACAGCCGTAGAAGTTTTTGGCCAACATCACAGCAGGCAGCTGTCTGCACTCGGCCATCGAACAATGGTGAATGGATAAATGGCGGAACGCTCCGATGGACGATGCCACAGAGGAGTTTGAAATGTATTTCGGTTCGTGGCATTCCGTCCACTTTTTTTCTGGCCTTTACTCGGGTTTTGTTTTTTTGCAGAAGGCATTGCGTAGACAAATGAATGAAAATGTCAAGCTGAACTGAACTGCCAGTGGTTAGGGTTTGGCGGTTTGTCACTCGGGGGACTGAAAATGGTAGGAAACTGTACCTGGTTCTAGGTTTAACACAGTATAATTAGTCTTTGGAAATTCAAGTAAGTAATGGAAATTTAAGTCACCTTTTCCGAGTTTTCTTTCTCCCCTTTGAGCTACAATTACTCCCTTCGGTGGCAACTGTACACCTCTTCGTCTCAAGTGCATTTTCAGTGCACTCAGAAGGCTGTACAAGTAGCCATAACTTGCAAATATAATGACAAAGCAATTAAACATTATGGCAATCCTAGATGGGCAGATCCCTCCCCGAATTTCCTTCACCCTCGAAGCCTTACCGAAAACAATCAAAAACGGTGTCGAGTCTCCGCTTTACATTCCTACGCTGGCGGCAGGGGTAATAGCTTTCAAACAATAAATGTCCGCAAAACCATTGACATGGCTAGCTGAAAAGTGGGGGTTGGCTAAAAAACAAGGAGCTGGGAGGAGGATTTGGAATCGGAATAGGAATCGGGGGAAGTGGTCAGAGAGTGGCCAAGTCATTATGGAAGTGGAAGTCGGCGAAACCTGGGCTGCAAGGCAATTCATCTAATTTGCATGAGCCTTGATGGGGTTCCTATATGTGCACTCAGGAAAAATATTATAGCAATGTAGAAGATTAAACTTTATTTTTTATATTTATATATTGTTTTAGGAGAAAATAACAGGAAATATAATATATTGTAAGATATATCCTCCTTAAAAATAATTGTAGTATACTTAAAATTATTTTAGTTCTATATTTCTGTTAGTGTTGAGGCTTGGGGTTGGCCGGCAGTCGCACAATAAATAAAATTAAAATGATGGCAAACAATGGCCTGCACTGGACTGGACCACGGCCAAAAGTGGAACCGGAGACCGGGTCCGGACTTATTTGACTATTCCGTAATGCGACACACACACACACTCCGCGTAATGACCTATGGAACACACAACACAGAATAGCTAAGGGAAAAAAACATATACGACAACGGGAGCGAGCAAAATTGAAAAAGGAAATTGTTTGTAACTGCGAAACGAGTTTATTATTTTGGCACCCTTTCACAGAGGCCACGCTCACGCTCCCCTTTCCCCCAAAAACGGTCTGAAATCGCGAAATTTTACATATGGCTTTTCAACAGGGAACGCTTCTCTGAACTGCCCGTAGTCATGGGTCCGTAACCTTTTTTAATTAAAATGTTGACAGGCGCATGGAAAAATGCAAGGCTTACCAAAAGGAGCAGGAGGCAGCCAGGAGGGAAATGAGGAAAAGCAGCCGAGCATCTCAATGGACCATCAAAAAGTCAGAGCCTGAGAGAGGAGTGGCTCTGCTCCATTGGACAGACATCACCTCAGGCTCGAAAAGGAGACAAAAGGAGCCCCAAGCCGAGGGGAAAGTGAGACCCATCAGAATGCTGAATAAATTATTTAAAAGCTTGCAAGTAAATAATTAATTTGCAGACACTACAATTATTTTTAAATAGTTTAATGATGTTTGCACAAAAAGAAAGCGCTTAGAAATAAGAGAAAGCTTTCAAGAGATTTAATTAAAAAAAAGTTGAGGAAGGCAAGGAGTTATTTCTTTAAAATATTTACAAGTCACTACAACATTTTTTCCCACTAAACTTCTTCCTGCATTCAAAATTTTCAACTAAATGATAAGTGATAAATTCACTGAATGCGGGTCCGTTCTCTTTGATTTCTGCATAATTTTCAAGTACAAGATTGGCGAAACCGCCTCGGGCTTTTTCCCATCAGCGGCAGGCGCGTGCTTCGCCACTTTTCCACTTTCCATATGGGGGTTGCTTAGGGAAATTTTCGGCCTAAAGTACCGATTCCTTTTTTTTATTTATAGCGACACTTATGACATTTAAGTGGTTTTTGCACTTTTCGCCAGCCACACGCCACATGAAATGATTTAAGGTTTTTTAATTGAATTTTAAAATAGCTTGAAATTTAAAAAATAAATATTTCTGTGTTTGCCGGGGGGATTATCTCATGTGTGTAAGGGGGTTCACTTTTCCCCCGTAAAATGTACGCATATGTGGCTGGGGATATGCTGGTGAAAGCTATAGGAAATAGATATGACAACTTTCCCCATTCCAATTTCCAGGCATTGCCTTCGAGGCGTATCAGTTTACAATTACAAATGTCAGGTTTGACATGATAAATGGGCATATGTGGGCGAGCCTTTCGTTTTTCAGTTTTGAGGATTTTTCCTCCTCCATTTTCCAAATGTTTCTGACATTTCTGGCTGTCCCCAGGCGGCTTGAAAGGTTAAATGAAATGGAATAAGACGCAGAAGCATTAGGTATTAGCAGGTTTGCAATTTAAAGACACACTTTACTTTAAAGTAATCAAAACTCAGTAAAAATCAAAACAGAATAGGTTTTTGTACTACAAATTTATTTTATAATTAAAATAAAACAAATTTAATTACTACCAAAACCCAACCCACAGTGAATTTAACTAAAACCCACCTTATTTACCGCCCCAAAAACTGTCGCGTAACCCCTGGCGATATTTGATCCAAATGCTAATTAAGTCAATTCGCATTACACACAACAAGAAAAGGAAAAGGACGACAAAAAAGGACAACAATTGGGGTGTTTATATCACTGTTTAATGGAAAGGTAATAGGAGAGAAAACCCAACAGGGGAGGGCGAGGAGGCAGAGAAATTTTTGAAAGTTGAGACTATTTATTGTGCCAATTGTCATTTTAGATTTTTTCAGGGCAGCAAGGAGGGGAGTCACCTCAATTGGTTATACAACACCTAAATGTGGGCAAAGATCATAAGCAATTAGCATTGAGAATAAATGGTAACCCGAGGAACTCTGACAGTTGTGTTGGGCTGGCATCGAGGCGACCCGCACACACCTCCGATCAATCAATGCTGGAAAAAGGAGTTTCCCCGGTGACATTTGCCTAATTGAAACCACACTCTATTTGCCCAGCCACCTTATGGCCGATTACACTTGTCAGCGGAACAGGAAATGCAGACGAAACTGGTTGACAGTTAAATTGTCATTTTGGGTTCGCACTCACCACACCCTTCCCCGAAATCATCGGACTCATCACATCTTCCACATATGTTCAACTTTTTGTGCATTTCGCTGTGTGGAATCGGAGTTAAGTGCTTTAGTTTTGATTTTCAATTATGTCACATTAACCACTGCAGTGGCTCTTTTTCCCTTATATCCCCTAACCATTAAAGAGCTTAGCTGCCGTCTTTTGTCTCCAGATACATATTTGTGAATCATTACCACCCTCAAGGGGCTGAAAATAGTTCCGGGATTCAGAGCGGCAATCATGCGGAAAATGTGGAAAAATTCCCGCCTAAAAGCCCAGCGGAAAAATTGAATTCATAAGCGGATTATCAGTATCTGGATGCGGAAGCTCCCTCCCGATAAATTAGCCTTAAAAATTGTAACAAGTGTCGAGCTGAAATTTTTAAATTATTAATGCATATTGACTTTACGATTTAAAGGGATTTTTTTCATTGGTTTTTATTTTTGAAATAGGGCAGGAGAAGAAGGGTTAAACCATAAGCCTTTGTAACTTATTAACTGAAGTAGTTGATACATTTTATTAAGAGGATTACAGAGTATTTATTAAAACTAACTAGGCCTGTTCTTAATTTCGGAATCCGAGTTTTGTATACATTTGCAGTTCGCAATTGAATCATTGGATCGAATAGAAAATAGATCATAACTACATCTTCAATGCGTTGCAAATTATTAACTAACTTTTTAATACAAGGTTATAATAACATTTCCTCTTAAATCCCAAGGTAATTGTTACCCTGCAAATGTTAACCAATCCCCAAACTGACGGAGAAGCCTCCAATTCCAAAGTTTTGCAACTAATTAATATACAATCTCCGAAACGAACGAAATGAGCAACGAAATTTGCATAACCGAAACACAAACGCTCAACTAATTAATATTAAATTCAAGCGAAATTCAAAATTTAATTTCGAGCATCAAACTTTTGCGGGGATGGATCTTGGCCCCCTTTCCCCGCCCCGGTAACTATTGACTTTTGGACTGTTGTGGCGCCTGTGTTCTGGCCGTGACTGCGGCTTTTGTTAACCCCTTATGGATATTGCGGCGCAGGGCAATTCATAATCATGTCATAAAGCCGCGACCCCCAAAGGCCCCACCTCTGGCCGCGTTAAGGCTGCTTAATTACAACGGCTTTAAAAGCGATTTCGAACGGCTCATTGCCAAAACGCAAAATTTTCAATTGACTACACATCGGCTGGAGGGTTGAGGCTTGACTCTGCCACAGATTATTAATTAAGAATTTTACACGAACCCCCCGTGCGAAAGCGGCTTAAATTGCTGGAATATTTCGTGGCTCATCGGGAGATGATTGAAGGAATTATTTTTTTGCGCGTGAATTAAATTTCCGCGGTCTGTTGTCAGTCACCGGAAAAGGGTTGAACCCACGCACCCTTTAACCCTTGACAACCGAGCTTGGTTTTGGGTCCCCATTCCTCTTGACCAGCGACGAGCTTATTAGAATTTTCCGCTTAAATTTGCTTTGGCACTTCGGCTGCTCAGATAAAAAAGTTTTCTTCGCCGCAGCTCACTTTTGGCCATGTTTGTTTAGGTTGAGGTGGTCTCCTTAACCCCTTCTTAGGTTTTTCTACCTTTGATCCTTTGACGCGCTTTTGTTATCCTTTCTTTTTTTTGTTTTTTTTTCGCTCTAGCATTCCCTTTAATTTTGGCTTAATAATTTCGCTGGCTTTCGCTCCTCATTTTCCCCTTTGTTTGTTTTCCTTTTAGCCAAATGCCGCGCTAAGCTCCCAAAGTGCCGCATTTGTCTGAATGTATTTGGTTTTTTCTTTTTTTGTTGCTTGTTTTGATTAAAAATTTGTTGTTTTTTTCGTGCAGACAATATTTGAGTTTATCTTTGGCAGCGGATTAGTAATGAACTTGTTCTAAGGAGAGCAGGGGAGCGTGTTTGCTTAGGCCATAATGCGCATTTCAATTAAAAAATATTTTTCTGCTTATTTTTTCTAGCAAATGGTGTGGAAAATTGTGTGCTGTGATAGGATAAAGATGAGGGTGTTGAGGGAAAAGCTTAAAGGGGGGAATTAAAGCTAATAATAAGTGGGGTTTAATATTTTAGAAATAACTTATTGAATCATGATTTTATTTATTAAAGCCAAACCTTCAACTATTTCAAATGATTACTTTATCCCTTTTAAAACAATAGGGTTATCAGTTAAAAATGTTAAAGTTTAGTATAAATCCCAGTAAAAGCCCACATAATCCGATTCTCCCTAAATTTAATTTCTCGATTTAAGAAACTCGAATTGAACAGCATCAGGCTGTCCCATCCTTCCTAGTTTTGCTGGCATCCCAGGGCTCTGGCCAAGCATCGCGTTGCGAAAATCCCCGGCACAGCGAGGGCTGACTGTACAGGCAGACCCACTTGAGTACGCATTCGCTTGCGTCTAATGAGTTGTATCAACAACAAGTGCCGGGCGCAAGGCGAGGCTCTGCCCTGCTCCCCTGCCAAGACTGTTCATTAAGCCTCGACTGAATGAATTCGCGCAAAAGAAGTTACTTGTTGTCCTCGGATTTCCCTCATCCCGGCCACGCTTTCACTCGCAGCAGCCAGGAAAAATAAGAGAGAAAAGAAGAAGGAAAGGAAAAAAATGGCAAACACTTGATCAAATATTTTGCAACTTCATCGTGCCCATCAAGCGCAGCATTTCAAGTGCTGCTCCGCTCACTTGCCAGCCAGCCGGCGAATTTGGTTTGTAATTAAAATGAATCCGAGCCTGGGAAACCATCTAAATGGAAAAATACTTCCTCTTCGATTAATCGCTGAACCCGTTCACTGAGGTGTGACAAATGGAAATCGGTGGGTTCAGCTCGGTTGGACTCTCAGATTCTCAGATTCTGATTAAGAGTTGCCAACTTTAAGTTCTTTTGTGTGTTTTCAAGCTCATCAATTGTCTCTTGAATCTGCTTTCCATGCCATCAGGCTAATTAAACGATTCAATTTGGAAGTCTTTATCAAAATGGCAATGCGTGTTTGTTGTCTTTTGCCACCTTCGAGTGGAAAGTGTTTTCATGTAGCAAAAGTTCTCCATCTGAGCATGAACCCTGGGGTGAAACGCATTAATAAGCATTAAGGAAGAGCTCAGAAAAAGAAACACATGTGTGCCAGGGCACTGGGAAAAATTGATTTGCAAGACTAAAGCAAGGAAATAAAATCAGAAAAATTTTAATGAATATTTATATATATTATTTAATATCTTATTTGTCAGTTAACAGACTTTTCATGTTCCTTAC
>JAEIIH010025085.1:0-11516 GCA_018904745.1 Drosophila orosa
GGAAAATGTCAAGCAATCATCATATATTGTCCCATTCTTCTAATGAATCCATCATGGTAAAGTCATAATACCATTAAACTTTGATCCAAATATTTTAAATATATTTTAAAAATAATCCAATTCGTGGAACGCACAATTTCCTTTAGCCAAATCTTGAAAACCCATTAAACATATATCTTTTCCCACTACAGACTGATCTGCAAATCCTTTCTAAAAGCCAAGCACGCACTTGATTATCAATCAGCCTGACCAGTGGACTGACTGACTGACTGACAGCTCATTACTGATATAAAGATCCGTAGGTGTGGAAAATGCTGTTGCTCGCAGGCAAATGATCAATCGGAGCTGCCTCTCCACGCACCAAATAAGCCCGGGCTCCGGTCCGTGAAAAATTACTCACTTTAATAACTGACAAACACACTGAGCCTGGAGACTGGCCGGGCTAATAGTGCAGTTGGCCAGTTGCAGCTGCTTTGCCTGTATTTTGCATGCATTAATTTTTAACTGATTTGCTATCGGGCGCACACACGGCGTATGCGTAACTTGGGTGGAGAAATCAATTGGAAACAGAGGTAAATCATATTTACTGGCTTTGGAATGGCCTGCCAGATTTCCTAATAGTCATGCTTAATTCCTCTATCATATCACAAGATCTGCCGAGAACACGAGGCGTGAAAAGAATTGCAAAATGCTTGTTATGGGCCTTGGAATCAAAATGTTTTGATCCGAATTTTGGTCTCAAAACCTAGGGTTCTGTGTGTCTCCCAGGGCGAACAAAGCGCAGCTTAAAGTTTATGACGCATAAATCAATAAATAATTACGATGGCGACAATTCTGTGGCTGGCTTTGACCCTGGGCATCGCTGCTGATTGGGGGGACAATCTGCATATCAACGGGGCTTAGTTCGAGCGTGAGTGAAACCAAGTCGGAACCGAACCCTTCACCAAAGTCAACACCTCGTGATTTGGCCCGGACCCCGGGCGTTATGCAAATGCTGGCCAAATTGTCGCATAAATCTAAATCGAAGGCGGCTTGATTGACACCGGACACAGGATGCCAAATTGCGTGGCTATCGATCGTTGGATCGAGCGTCCTGCCCAAAAACCACAAGACCAAAACTGCCACCCACTCGGTATGTTAGGCTTTTGGGCCGACAACCGACCACCTAGCTCTACTAGTGCTCTAATGTAATTGCATTTTAATGGCCTCCCCATTGGGAAATATCCATCCAATTCGCATTTCCCAAGCGACGCCCAAAACTCTTTGATTGCCAACAAATCATTCAAAAGTCGAAATTAAAAGCCGTCAATTTTCCTAAGCTCAAACTCAACTCCATTGAGCTCAACTCCAATATATATTTTTCCCCTCTTGATTTATGTGATTTTTATGGGGAAATAGTCACCGAGTCCCGGGACCTGAAATTTGTCTGGCGAATTCTGGCAAAGGAAATTTCACAAGGGTGACGGGACTCTGGGAATGCCATAGTTAGTGATTAGTTCGGCTCACTTGAATTGCATTAAACCAACATGTGACCGCAAAAAGTTATTATTTAATTTGTTATAGTTTTACATAATTGTTGGTTGGGCGATTCGCAATTTGCATAGCACAGCATTCATTGCATGGCCTGACGACTCCCATCTATGGCTGTGACTCGAGTGTGGCCAATTAAGTATTAAGTATACCACATGTTGGACGCTACGCTACGCGGTCAAGGTCGTGCTTACCCCAGTACCCCAGCCTGTGTCACAATGTCGTGCATATTACACTGTAGCGAATTGTACAACAATTAGACGTTTTTATAATGATTAATAACAAGAGAGCAACGGCAGCGACAACTGCCAAGACTGCGAAACTGTAACAATGGCCAGCAGAGAGTCTAGTCTTTTTATGAGGTTAAGGAGGAATGGGTACCCTGGGAATATTTCAGGGAATTTAATGGTTGCTTTTCTTCCTAAGGTTGGTAAAGATTTGTTTTATTTTAATTTAGGTATTAATTTATCTTGTCAAATTTGGTATCCTCATAAACGATATAGTTAAATAACTTAATATAATTCAAAGCTTTATCTAAAGTTCTCACGATAATTACACAGGCATTATTTAGTTATTACTAAATCCTGAGTTCACTAGTTTATGTTTTAATTAGTGTATAGTTCTTTTGACATTTAAGAATCAAGCTTAAGACCAATTATATAGTGCTACTGCTAATTAAGCAACATTCTACCATGGAAGATTTTTGCAAGCCATATTTTTTTAATGAGTCTCAAATATCATTCCGTAATTATTTTCCTAGGGTACCAATCAATGCTTGGGTTTTCCACATAGACACAGAGACACCGCTGTGAAAAGCCATGGAAACACACTCGCCGACAGAGAGCCAAGTTTTCATTAATGGAATTAAAGTGAGCTAAGGTGGATTAGCCCCATCCAGCCCCCTTTTTGTCCTCCCTACTGGTAGCTGCCTTACCTTCAGCTCAGCTCAGCTTAGCTCAGCTCGAGGTTGGGCCAACAATTATCATTTGCAAAAGTTGGTTTCATTTCGCTTTGAAGTTCTTTTTGTACGGGGACATTGCGCAATGTGGCTCATGGCACGTAAAGCATTTCTGTTTTTGTTTATTAACAATTTTTGTTGTTTGTCGTTGTGGATCAACCTGCTGCAATGTACATATAAACTATTTTGGTCACAGATCATTTGACAGCTTCACTGAGTGCGATCGCGCGCTCTCTCGAGCACTTGGGGCTGTCAATGCAAATAGTGTTAAATCTGCTTCATAATTAAGTAGTTAGATCGCAACAATAACAAACTGAAAACCCACAAAAAATATATATAGACCTGCATGTTGAACAAGTCACGCCCCTTTCCGAGCTCGTAAATTAAAGTTGTGTGTCGCCAAATTGTATGCAAATCGCTTGACTCCCAGTTGCTGAGATTTATGCGAGGGGCTGTCCGAATTATTTGTTACTCGATTAGTGCCTTTTTAATTGAATGTAGTTCTCGTGTGGGTGCGCTTGCCCCTCTTAATTCCTCTCTTAGAACTACCTAGAAGTATTTCTGGCGAATTCCATAAGGTTCTAAGACATCTAATTTGACTTTCACTTTTTGCCACCGCTTTTTGTTGCCGCGGCGATTGTTCTAGAGCAATTCGGTGACTTGTGTGGTTACTCACCCTGAACTTGAGCTGAAATCAAATTACTGGGCAAGATCCCAGGCATGATTGCACACACCTGTGGGGGCAGTATCTATATCTAAATCAGAGGTGGCAAGAAATTAAGTCACGAGCAGTTAAAAGGCTAAGGTTGAGTTGCTTCTGATAGGATCACAGATATTTCTACGTAAGATTTTTATTATCTAATTGATCTAATTGTCTATAGAGATTATCTTCTTTATTTTTTCCTCTGATTCATAAAATCCCAACACGAATATTATTTTACCATCCCTAAGTCGCGCTCTATGAACTGCTAACCCAGCTCAAGTTCGCTCTGAATCGGTTTTCTCACCAACAAAAGCAGAAATAAGCTGAGAACAGCGATAACTATAAAAAGTCAATTAGACTTAATGATAGCCGCAGCTAAACATTAAATTCATGTACGTAAATTACATTTAACAAAAAAAAAAAAATGAAAAAAGCTACAAGAAACCAGAAATCAGAAACTCCAAAACGAATTCGATTTGAGAATAACAACGCCGATCAACTCCGCTGGGAGTTCTGTGCAATCAAGGAAGTCGTTTCCGAGCTGCAACCGACAAAAAAGTATTGCTTGTGCGTCGGGTTTTGTATAATTCAGTCATTAAAATTAATAAGACAATGCAGATCACACGCCCCACAAAAAACCAGCGGCGGCACAAGAACTGGCCAAACGAGGCATTTCCCAAACGTTTAGGCCTGGAGGCGGATGTGGCTATTACAGATCTAATTACATGGCGTATGAGCGATTTTCAATGCTGTTTTCGGCCAGGCCAAGTCGCACCGATAACACTCAGATAAGGCCAACTTAAATTGTTGCTACTTGGCAACAACAACCACTCTGGTTACTGGAAACTAATTAAGTTGCATGTTCCATGCTGACAAGCTCAAAGATACAGCTACAAATGCAGACTCGAATTGGGTTCGAGCCAGTCCCAGTGGACAGCGTCAACTTCTATTAGCCAAACTATTTAAAAACTCTTGTCCATTTGTCAATATTTGAACTAACCAGGAGATTGTTTATGGAATTGTGTGCTAAAAATCCAGGCTTTACTTATCCATGAACACATTCATTTCCTTATAGAATTAAGGCGGATTTAATCCGTATTAAAGTCTTTAAATAAATTAAAACAAAGTATTTACTGGCTCTTTTTGGTTAGGCAAAAACTCTGCTGTTCACACATCTGTGGCTTAGTAACCACAAAGGCCAGCATGGGTTAAGTTTAAGCCTAAAGCTTGTTTAAGCTCAGATTTCAAGCTTAATTTAAAGACCACAGCTCAAAAGTAGGCAAAACTTTGACTTAATAATATAAAAGTATAAAATAAAATTGGTTAAAAAACAAAAACAACAAGCACATAAAACAACAGACAAGTTTTTTCCTTATTTTTATTATATTTTCTTTGGCTTTGTTGCTTTTTCCCCCCAGTGGAAATATTACACCCGGCGGTAGGTGCCAGTCAAAGATTTATGCCAACTACTGCTAAACACTCGAGTGATTTACACGTTCAAGTCGGAGTTGTGCTTGGCCAGAAGCCAAAGTGGACCAAATCCAGTAACAATGGCATTCTGCAGCAGCGGGCTTGGCCAATGATTAAATCGTTGCGGGCCCTGTCAGCGGCTTGTTATATCTCTCGCTTCTGAACAAGCTCATTGTGGGCTTTTTTTTCTGCTCATGCTTCTATTTCTGTGTTTTTCTTCTTAATTAAATTAGAGCCAAGGTCGCCTCAAATGGGCTGGGAGTCTCTTGGCGTGTATGGTTAATTAAAATCAAAGTTAGGAGCCACCAAAGTCGACAACATGTGGCGTTTGATGCTTGTTGCGTTGGTGGCACCCAAAAATAGTCGAGGAAAACCCAGTCAGGCGGGACTAAGAGGCAGGAAAAAAGGCTGGAAAAAAGAGTTTTTCGGCTGCTAGTTATGCTAATGGTTGTCCCACATTTTCCGTGCCACTCAAGTAGAAGAAATAAGCCAGGAATCCAAGCTAAAACTGGATTGGCTGTGGGTGTGTGCTATACCAGGTAGCATTTTTGTGGGTGGCTTGACTTGGCTCCATTCAGACTTTCGGCCTGAACAACAGCCTCGACTTGGCTCGCTCAGTTCCGCCCAAATGGGTCACTAATGAGCCATCTGGGCCTGGGAATTCGCTAGAGGAAAAACGCTAAAAAAACACCAGCTGCTGGGCAAAAAAAAAACATAGACAACATTTTAGATGATGGCTCGATTGTTTGTGCCAATTCTAACGTAAAGAAGCTAATTCCCTTGGTTCGGGGCTTGTATAAAACCCCGGTGACTTCTTCAACTGCCAAACATAGTTGCAGAGTTCACCCAACGAAGATGTTCAAAGTTGTGAGTTGCCTCCAATAATATTTATAGGAGTTTGTTTACGAAATATCTCCTCCATCTCTTATAGGTATTCCTTGTTTGCGGATTGCTGGCTGTCCTCATCCAGGCTCGTCCCAGCTACTTGCCCACCTATGAGACCGTGGATTATGCCCCAAGTGTCGTGGGCTATGAACACCTAGCCCTGCCCGCCGCCGTTTCCCATCAGAGCTCCACGGTGGTGCACGAGAAGCGTCCCTACTGGCGTCCCATTGTGGATCACACTCCGCTGCTGAAGACAGCCTATGCTCCAGCCACCTCCATCTCCTATGCTCCTCTGGGCTATGCCGGCAGCAGTGCTGGGTGGTACGGACCCGAGGTCTGGAGCGGAGCTAGCTATCCTGGCATCTACCTGAAGTAAAGGTATCCCCAGGGAAATGCTGTGAACCATTTTCATTATTTTGCAATATTTAAAGTCGAAACTTAAGTAAAATTCATATTAAAGGTCAGAATTTAACGTCACAATAAAACCAAAAATGTACTCCGTGATATTCTCAATAATTCAGATTTAATCATATAATTTTGTGTATAATAAATAGCAGTTTTGATAAAAAATAAAGGATAACATTAAATTTCTGAACAATAACTTTATGTGTATTATAATTTTAGTCAGAAGCTTGTAATGAAATAAAGGAATCATTGCCGATCAGCATCAACATGTAAATTTACCATTTTTTGAGAATTTTATGAGGGGTTTCATCATTAAAATTTTGAACAATTTAATCAATTTTAAGTTCAGTTTGCAGATTTATAAACCTATAATAATTAATATTAATATTTATTTTTTTCAGTATATCATAGGTTCTTACATTTGTGGTCTAGCTGTTTGGTAACCTATTTGTTTATTGTTAATTTATATTTAAATTAAACCCATGAAAGCTATTGTTTTTTAAACTGTCTCATTAGGTCCCTCTCCCTTTCCTTTTTAGAAACACTCATTATGTTGGCATTCACATTTAGTTAACTTTTATTCGTTTTGTATTTTTTTATCGCTCAAATTCTTTCGTTCTCGTTGATGGCTTTCTTACCAGGCGCTGGCGGCGGCGTAGGTGAGGGGAGCATGGTGCAGCAGGGGGGCAGGGGCGGCATAGGCCACCGGCGAGGAGTAGGCCACGGGGGCAGAGTATGTCAGAGGGGCGGAGTAGGTCAGAGGGGCGGAGTAGGAAGGATACGCGGAGTAGGCCGACACCGAGGGGGCGGAGTAGGCCAGGGGAGCAGAGTATGCAACCGGAGCGACGGTCTTCACAATGGGAGCGGCGGCCACGACGGGAGCGGAGTGGACGGCTGTGGTCTTGACCACGGGAGCCACCACATCCTCGACGACGGGAGTGCTGTGCACCTGGGTCAAGCTCTGGTGGCTCACGGCGGTGGGCACGCTCTTCACCACGGCACCGACCTTAGCGAGGCCATGCTCCTGGACAATGGTGGTGGCGGCAGGGGCACTGTAGACCAGAGGAGCGGCGGCCAGGTGACCGGGCTTGGCGGCGGCAACAGCCAGGAGAGCGGCAAGAACGAACTGCAGGAAGAGAAAGGGTTATAATAATCCAAGCCAGGGGCGGGCGAGCAGTAGCCCAGAGATCCTTACCAATTTGAACATATTGGTAATGGTTACTTCTTCGACTTGTGTCGCTGCAAAGGGAGACAGACTTCGAATGTGTTGAGCTGAGGGACTGTCAACGGCTTTTATACGTGAACTTCACTTTCGCATGCTCCCACACACACGGGTAACTCTGCACACGCACCACCACGAGGCTCTTGGCCATTGAGGCGGATACAATAAGCCATAAGTCGAACGTGCCTGAACGGATTCTGGCCGCTGTCTCCGGCTCTCCAAGTCACCGAGTCTTGGCCATAAACCAGATTATTATTCGCGGCCAATTCTCCACCGCTCCTACTCATTATTTCACTTATTTTCGGCCTCGCACTCGCACTCTTGGTTTCATTTCACAACTCACTCACAGCCATTGCGGACTCATTAGTCGCACGTACTCACCTGGCATTTATTTTCTTGTATCTTATTTTTTTTTGGGAAGCGGGAGAACCAAGGGTTATATGAACTTCTAATTGGAAGTCAATGGAATCCAATTTCCGACGCAAGCCAAGGTCGGTAAAGCAAGAAATCCTTACTTGGATTCCGAGAAATTGCTAAAATAATCCATATTATTATCTTTAAACAGAAATAATCAGACTTTACCTGGTACGAACAGATATATCTCTTAAGTGAATTTGATAGCTAAGTAGTCAAGGTGTCATTATATTTCAGGCTAACATCTGCCAGTAAATATAGTTTGCTTCTTTCTAAGAAACCTGAAGCTGACTTGGGCTTCGTTTCTATAGAACTTGACTGCACCTGTGCATGCAGTGCGCATATCCCTAGAAATAAACAAATTTTGTTCTATAAAAGCAGCATTTATTTATCGGTGAAATCATTGCATTTGAAAAACTCGACTAGAGCGGACACAACACAATGAATTTCCAGTGGAAAGTGGTAAGAAGAAGGCTTTTAGAAATGAATAAATAAAGAAAATATTTAAAATACCATTCCTAGATATTGTTTTGCCTCTGGCTGGGCCTCTACTGCTGCGGCGGACTTGTCCACAATCGTCATGAGATCATTAAGCGAGATGTTAACACAACCTCGAAGGAGTGGCGGTTTCCAGAAGATTTTCTGAAAGCCATTCTGGCGCCCATAGCGAATCTGGCTGACAAAATCGATATAAATATACCGGGACTAGCAGAGTATCGTACAGAGAATAAGAAATAGAGTCTAGTTAAGTAAGACGAAATGACTTTTATTAAATTAATTGTTTAACAAAAAGTACACCTTGAAATATGAATTTTATTCTGTAAAGAAAAGAGTTCATTGGCCAAGAATGCCAGCCATTTGCTAAACAGCGGGATACATATTTGTCTTTCTCGCATGTGAGGTGTTTGCTCGGCATATGTCCAATGTTTATCCCAGGAGCAGCTGCAGCAGGAAGTACGTGCCAAAGGGCAATGAACCAGGACACTTTCAGCATAGAAAGCTAGTTTGTACAGGTAATCATTTTCAATTTACAGAACTAGGTGGAAAGGGAGTCTCACTGATGCTAAGAATACCCTGAAAATAACTTTAATTTGGTAAGAGTTTGGAGAAATTTTCTACAACTTATTACACCTAATTTTAAATTATAGAAATATATAAAACTAGACCGTTTCCAATGATTTGTTTATTTCTAATGTAAAATATGCTGAAAACCATAAAACTAATTTTCATCTATCATAATCAAGACTTTTTTGTTAAATTTAATTTCCAAACTAAGGCTCTCCAGTTGCCAACCTTTAAATATAAAAAAGAACCAACAAATCTCTTAAGTAAGCCCAGTTTTTAGCCCACATAAACAAAGAGTAATGGCCTGAAAGTCCAACTGAGCTTAAAAGCAAACACCTTCGCACAATTTTCGAGACAAAACATGTATTTATTTAAAATTCGTATCACAAAACCGTCCAGCGATGCATCCTGGTCACCTGGCAGGGGTTGGAGGAGTGGGACTAAGATTGGGAGTCGTACTGGGGGAGCGCTTTACCACACACCGGTGGCGGTGTAGGTCAGCGGCGAGGAGGCAGCCACATGAGCGACGGGGGCCACGGCAGCATAGGAGCTGGCCAAGACGGGAGCAGCAGCGGCATAGGTAGAGTGGACCACAGGAGCGGCGGCAGCATAGGTAGAGTGGACCACAGGAGCGGCAGCAGCGTAGGTGGAGTGGACCACGGGAGCAGCGGAGTAGGTAGAGTGAACCACGGGAGCGGCAGCGGCATAGCTGACCACCGGGGTCGACTTGACCACAGGAGCCACGATATCCTCCACAACATGCGCCGAGCTGTGCACCACCGACTGGCTCTGGTGGCTCACGGCAGTGGGCACGCTCTTCACCACGGCTCCAACTTTGGCCAGAACGGGCTCCTGGACGATGGTCGTGGCCGGGGCGGCATAGACCAGCGGGGAGGACTCCAGCAGGTGACCGGGACGGGCAGCGGCTACGGCGAGCAGAGCAGACAATACCACCAACTTGAACATTTTGGAAATAAGTTTGGTCTGTATTGACTGATGGGAGAGACTGAGTGTTCGGATTGAGTTTCTTGCGAGAACTGTTGTCGATTGCCCGGCAGCCGTAATCTTTTTATACGGGAATCAAACCAAGATGTGACCTTGCTACGTTGACGCACAATTCGAGTTGAAGTTAAACCCATATCAGATTCTGGCTGGCGATCAATAAGCAATTAGCGTCGGTGGACGGCTCAGCGGAGACAAGCGAGCCATGAGCAGCGAGTACACAGGGAAATAAACAGATCAATTGCAGACATCTTGCAGTATAATAAGAAATTGGAGTGGAAAACCTAATAATTACTCTTTGTAATTAGATCTTTGCTTAGTTCCCCTTTTTTTATGTGGAATATGTTGAGGTATCTGCCATTATTTACGCACTAAATCCCTTAATGTTGTCATTAAATAAATAAACCATTTTCTCTGTGTATATTTGGAAGCAATCCACAGCCATTAGGCCCTCTTGAGTGCCATTAGGGGCTGGGGGACTCCTCTGCAGCTGCATTACTTGCACTTTGAGGGCGTGAGTCAGGGTCAGCGTGCAGTGCGTGAGCTTTTGGTTTCAGATTTAGGGTCTCCCAGTGACCAATTGCAAGTCTCATGTTTTATTGTCCGAGCGAGGGCAGATTTATACAACTCATTTCATTTCATTCCGTTTTGACTGAGCACTGGCCACCGGCTCGTAAATGTTTTAATTAAACCACACTTTGCGGCTTTTGCAGCGGCGCCGTGAACGCGACGCAATGAAAAATATATTTTTTTAAGCATATATAAGACAGCAATTTCGGTTGTCCCATTATCAGTCAACTTTGTTCGCTTCAGCAGCACAACACAGACCAAAAAAACAAAAATCCTTCAATATGTTCAAATTGGTAAGTAAAATATTCCATATTTTCCTTATGATATTATAGAAATATGCCTAACTAACTTTTAATTTCCCTTTTCAAGGTGGTGTTGTCTGCTCTCCTTGCCGTAGCTGTCGCTCGTCCTGGCCATCTCTATGAGTCTCCTGTGGTTTACTCCGCTCCTGCTGCCACAACCTATGTCCAGGAGCAGGTTCTGGCCAAAGTGGGTGCCGTGGTGAACAGCGTTCCCACCTCGGTCTCCCACCAGAGCCAGTCGGTGGTGCACAGCTCGGCGCATGTCGTGGAGGATATCGTGGCTCCTGTGGTCAAGTCCACCCCGGTGGTCAGCTATGCCGCTGCCGCTCCCGTGGTTCACTCTACCTATGCCGCTGCTCCCGTTGTCCACTCCACCTATGCTGCCGCTGCTCCAGTGGTTCACTCTACCTATGCTGCCGCTGCTCCTGTGGTCCACACCAGCTATGCCGCTGCCGCTGCTCCCGTTGTCTATAATGCCGGCTGGTAAATCCGGAAAACTGGACTCTTGGAGGCTCTGACGAGCGATCTGGATGGTTAGAAAAAAGCTATTTCAATTGTAAATAAAGTTTAGTTGCGAGTAAAATGTGATTCTTAAAAAAAATATATTACCAGTTGTCTTTAATTGAAAATCTTGGGGATATCTCTATATATAAGAGTAGGCGATCGAAACTAAGAATCAAGCACAGCCGAAACAACTTAAATAATCCTGTTGAACTGAGTTGATATATATATATATATTTGTCAGTTTTTTAAGCCATTTTGGCGTTGCGCTTAAATAACTTTAGACACTTTCCAAAGAGCCTTAACTAAATATGGATTAGGCTATTAATTAAAGATTTGCTTTGCCTAAAATGGTATATTACAATCTTACTCCCTTTAAATAGTTTTTTGGTTTATTTCTAGTAAATTATTCACGTTAATAAATTTGTCAACTTAATTAGATCTTTTTTAGCTGCTACACTGTAAACTTATTAGATACATTTCTTAGCA